>JAGDQP010073025.1:0-10436 GCA_022664845.1 Lepisma saccharinum | reverse complement strand
CCCCCCCCCCCTTCCCAACGCTATCAATATGATTGCCACAGAAATCTGTTGTCTAAACGTTTGGTATGCTCTTTCAAGTTTTTGAATTCTTAATTTTACTGGTTGTCCGGAAAGTTATTTACCACTTTCACCTAATTGTGAATTTGCAACGCAGAATGTACAATACGGTCCCTTATATATTTAAAATAAACAAACAATTATATGGAGACGGACGTAGTCATAATCCTTACAATTAATTTTATTTTTTAAAACTAACAATTATATGCTTCCAAACATGTTTCTATTTCTTGCAAAAATACTCTCTTCCAAGTTCATATAGGTGGAGTTAAGGGGGGGGGGTATATATCCCCCATATCCCCCCTTACCTAAGCCACTGGTTCGTAAGTCAATGCATTTTTTTTTTTAACCAGTGCGAGGAAAGCGAGAAGCAGCAAAACTGGACCTAAGTTCGGCGGTCAGTTGTTTGAGACGGGGGGAAGGGAAGAGTTGGGAGAAGTGCCCCTAAGCTATATGTCTTGCAAGATCTCTTCTGTCCTTTCAAACCACAAATGATTCTTGTGGACCCTTATTGGAAGATGACAAGGAACCAAGTCATGAAAACCGTAGGCAAGTAAGATTTCGACTTTGTAACAGAGCCATCTGGATGTTGGCTGATGGCAAAAACGAAACTCGAAACTGTATCCCCACTTCTTAAGTTGCCATTACAAATTTACTTTCGTACAATTTTTTTTTTAATGCAATATAATGTAGTTCGTTTCCATCCTTTATACTTATATTGTATGTTCACATACTTTTGGTTGATGATAATATGTATTTTGTTCACTTCCTGAAGGAACCTCAGTCAGAATGGTCAACAGCTTGAATCGAACCGGTGACCTCCCGAATGCTACACTAACGCTCTACCACTGAGCTACGACGGCTCGGTACGCTTTCTCTCTTACATCATACTTGTATGACTGGAAACTTTGTTATACTTTGCATTTCAACACTTCTACATACGTTGCAAATGATACATTTCGTCTGCAAATTCTATATTTTTGCGGGCTATAAATTAAAAGAGAACCCCAGGTTTGAAATGTTATATTTCTCCTGTAATTTTACATTTTTTGTCGGCCATAAAGTAAAGTGTAACCCAATCATCAGGCCCCCACCATATTACTAGATAGGGAATAATTACAGAGACGCCTAATTAAACCACTTGTACGACATATATTGATGTTTGAAACATGCGTAGAAGAACAAGTACAATAACTAAATGGATTCCACGAAAAATTTAATTTTCTGGGCAATACATCAATTATTACAGCATTCCTTTCCGGTTCTGTTATCTTCTTTAATGTCCTATCACATTCGTGAACAACGCGAATCTATTTCTAACTTCGAATACCATAGGGCCTATCCTCTTATTCCGCGTAATAACTGTTGTTAATCAAGTTACTTACAAGTTAATACCGAACTCACTGCCAGCAAAGGTGAAATGAGATGCTATTTGCTGCTCAGCTTTTCACTGTATCTCTGCTGTCAGTTCATGTATGGATTACTGACCGGACCGGGTCGTCGACTTACTCCACATTTTAATCACGTTTGTATTTTTCAACTAGGGATCGGAATTCCCATTCACTGAGAATATTTCTAATTTCTTTTAAAAGGAGAAACAGTCAAGATGGCGGCAGCAAATACTTGATCAGAATTGCATTCACGACTACAATATGAAACCGTTTTCTCACTCTGCACATGTGTAGAAGTGACAATTGAATCCATTTACCACAGCATACGAAAATTCTGCGATTTTTCTGTTTCAAAGAAACAACATGACGTACTAAAA
The DNA here is from genome assembly GCA_022664845.1 of Lepisma saccharinum. Classification (NCBI taxonomy): domain Eukaryota; kingdom Metazoa; phylum Arthropoda; class Insecta; order Zygentoma; family Lepismatidae; genus Lepisma; species Lepisma saccharinum. The sequence continues at coordinate 8,611 of JAGDQP010073025.1, read as the reverse complement.
CTTCTGCGTAACTTCACTGAGAGTTCTTAGCAACGAGTACAAAACTTTTAACAGTGGATGTTATTCTCAGAGCTTTCTTCTGACAAGGGTTTCATTGAGTCTATTGACTCTGTTTACAGAAAGAACCTAACAATTCTTTAGCTTCGAATATCATCCGAACGTTTTCTTATGCACCTTTATAAATGTTCTCACTTGAAATAAGAACTGGCTTAAAGAATGAAGAGCCAAAAATACGGCCAAAATTATGTACGCGAATGTGACACCGCAGATGGTGATAATTGCACACTTTTGTTGAAAAAGTATGTGCTCTTCATTACTGTTTGTATATGGTTAAGTAAGACATTCTTATCATCCAATGATCCTCAAAATAATTTCTTACTGTATGCAGGAATTTTCCTACACCCCTTAACAACTCCCAACAACCCCTTAAATTTTTAGGCACAGCTCCCTAAGAAAAATTAATCATAAAAATATATCATGATTAATTTTCGGAATATCGTTAAAGAAACTTGGTACAAATCCTTTATTCAAATCCCATTGAATGCAATAAAATTCTATCTCCCCACGATAAAACTAAAAACACGCAAGAAGGGACATCACCGCTATACAAACAGTAAACTTCTCACGAGCGGCTGCCTAATTCCAGAGAGAGCCGGATCCATTGGGTCCTTTACTGTTCGAATAACTAGTGACTGGCCTTATTGAACCTATAGGGAACTGCTGTTGACGTGAAAGGCGATCTACGATTGGCTTCGCAAACTCAGACTCAACAATCACGACGTCGATTCCAGAATATTTCACAGTTTTGGGGGAGGCATGGAGCCCGAACCTTCAATTCACTTCTGCTAACATATTCTCCAATTTTAGGAAATCATCCCTACATCTGTTGTCTCACCACAGCAAACGGCGTATGTATCTCGAATGTATATACAAGTTCTCTGTGTACCTGTCAGTTAACGTGCTTGCTCACTATCTACGACATTTCTTATCTTTCTTCGTATAAATGTATACACTTCGTGTGGAATACGTTTACACCTGTCAAGTATTAGTTTGCTACACAGAACAATACACCCTACTCTGTTTATACGTGGATATGTACATTTTCTGTACATCTTTTACCTACTAGTTTGCTATGGATTCCATTAGAGGATTTCTGTTAGAGTGTCTTGGTTTTCCTTTAAACTCTAGTTTCAGATCCATTTGTTTCCCTAATTGGTCTTAGAATTAATTTTCTTTTTTCAATTATTTCCCTTATTTCAAATATTCTTCCAAGATTGTAATTTTTCAGTTTCAACAATACATCTTCTTCATTGTCTTGTTCTTCTAGGATGACTAAGACCCGCTGATTTGTCTGTGGATTTGAAAGTGATGCCTTGATTTAAATATGTTCATTGCACGTATTTGCTGTGGGGCTAGTTTTCCTTTTGTTCTGATTTTAAAGAGTATTAACATCTTCTCCTGTAGATGACCTGCTCTTGTATACAATGGATGATATGCCCAGGTCGAAATCACTTCCCTTTGATTTTGCGAGGGCCAATTTCTATTTCTGTAAATTTGTTTTTATCTCACGTAGAACCCGCTGGTAGTGGCTATCCAGGTTTTGTCCGAAAATTTTCACGATTTTATGAGGGTTATAGTTTTCGGTTTAGGTATGGGGCAGAATGAAAAGTCTGTTCTCTAAGAGTGTAGTTAAATGCTTCTCTGTCAAGTTATACATGAGAGATTCAATTATTTTGATTTTCTTGGTTGTACGTCAGCCCCTTTTCCTTTTTTTTCAGTGCAACTTGTGGTAGTTGTTGGTCGTAGAAGAATTTTCATTTATTATAAGGTTTTGTCTCTGTGAAAGACATGTTTTGTTGGTTTTGGAAAGGATGGTGCTCTTACGTTACAGTTTTATTTCTGTGTTACTGCTGTTTTCTTTTAAAAATCTCCAACAGGTTTTCTATGGTGTCTCTCCTGAGACGTCTCGGTGGCGGTGTCTGCTTTTCTCTCTGGGGTGTTCTATGTCTTTTAAGAATAGGCGTTATGTTTTTAGTCTCATTGGTTGCTTGTAAATTTCTCGTAAGGAAGTCCAGTGCGAAGTCCAATTCGCGCCTTGTACTGTTCCTTAGTGGCCTCCGAACCAAAACGTATTGTGCATTCTTGCAAACTAAATATCCTTTTTTTCTTCCAACTTCGGTGCTGTCTGCAGTAGATGGTAACCTCCTCGTTGATACATAATTCAGCTCTTCACAGAATAGCTGTGATGTTCTTTTCGAAATGACTTGTAGCTTTGAAGAACCCAATCAAATGCAAATCAGGTTACTGAAATCTTATTAAGATCTGCTATCTTCTATCCCTCTCCTGATCTCCCGGCTCTGGGCTAGTGAAAATAGCAGTGGCATGGCAAAGATTCTGCAAGGATTTTCAGTTGGTGGGAGTGTAAAAGAAAATTTTTGGATGGTATAAGAAAGACGTGTCCTCCTCCATCTTCTCCTCCCTCATTTTCTAAATACTTGAAATGTCCTCCATTCTCCAGTGATCAGGTTAACAAAGCTCCGAATTTAACATATTTGTACTCCTGTGATCAAAATTCTTAATCTTAATAAAATGTTCGTTTCCGAAATATCAAACAAATGGTTCATCATTTGGTAGCAACTTTCTATTTTCATTAGTTTTTATTACTTGATTGGAAAATACAATAAAAATGTAAGAAAAATTGTATAGCTTGTCCTGTAAAAACTGAAATTTGAAAGTAAGAAATTATTCCGTTAGTCAGTGTGTCCTTATCGGATTTTAAATGACATTTACCGGTAGCCATAGTTGTCTACCAATCTTAGCTTACTTGTCCTCAATAAAAAAAACCGCACTTGTCCTCCATTTTTAACTTTACTGTCCTCCACTGGTAAAAATGAACTGGTAACTCTATATAAACATAAAGTTTTGGAGAGATTCTATCGATTATATCTGTAAAAACTTTACTGGAATATAGAATCAAGACTTTAACAAGCTGGAAATTTACCTGATCACGGTGGTCCCTCAACGTCGTGGTCGTCATAAGATCTAGATCCACTGTTCTTTAAATACGAAATATATATCGCGAACGCAGAAAAAAAAAGAGTACCGCACTCTCTGAATGTACTACTATTGCTATGTAACTAAATTTATCTAAATATCAACAATTCAAAAGATATTGTTTCTCTTTGTTGTGTGCTTTTCATGACTGTTTAAGAAGAATATCGTTAATTTTAAATCCAATAAAAATGTAATATGACTTCTGAAGTTATGAATAAATTCAGGCGTTCAAGGAGTTACAATTTTTCTACTAATTGGATTACATGAGTCGATTACTCAAGTAGGCTCTAAAAACAATTAGGCTTGAACACTATTGTCTAAAGCCCTAATGTTGCAGGCGTGAATCTATGCATACTCAAGCATAGAAAATGGCCAGTAGATACAATCAGCGCCAAACCTTAGTAGGAGCAGGAGGGACAGGGTAAAACAGGTAGGACCTACCGAAAGTGTGGGAGATCTAGGAGTAGGATCTAGGGCTCAAAACTGACCCGATTTGGGCTGGATTAACCAGGAATTCGATATCATCTCCCAGAAAGAATTATTTTGTTCACCGGGACGGTTACAATCCCGGAATTCAATCGTCCGTTTCTTGAATAACGAGTATACGGTAAGTTGGTTATAATAATAATAAGAATTATTATTATTATTATTATTATTATTATTATTATTATTATTATTATTATTATTATTATTCAAAAATGCAAGTTTGTAACTATCGCTATCGCAACGTTTGGCACTTCGCTCAAACGAAATGATGGTTAATTCTGTAAACAGAACAACTGTCCCCACCCTTGATTCTGCTGATAACATAGCTTAGTTGTACCGTGGTTGACATCGTGTTTCCAGAGGTTGATTATTACAAGATGCTGGAGGTAGTTCTGTGCAAAAGAGGGGAGGACTGAGGAGTGACTGCAAGTTAAAAAAAAAAAACTATTTTCGTGTGTGCTATAAACAAAAGATGAACATTTTCGAAAATTACAAAACGATGGTAGTGTGTTGTACTCGCAGTTCGCAACTCAACCACTCAACGTAAACTGTGATGGTTCGCTGGCATTGGAAGTTATGTAATCGCACCACGATAATTTTCCAAGAAAATGCCGTTGTCAAAGCCGGTACTAGATTCAAACCCAGGGTACAGATCACCAACATTCACGAAGAAAAAGAAGTTGAAAAGGTATTGTGTGTTCAAGGATGAGTGGTTGACAGACGATGCAGATTGGGGAAAGTGGATTCACAAAGTAACCGATTGAAGTGCCGAGTGTATGTTGTGTGTTCAGAAAATTAATCTGAAATATGAAGGCAAACGCGCGGTGCAAACTCACTGTGGTTCGAAAAAACATAATGATGGTTTGACTAGTGTCAGTAATTCAAATACTTTGTTGAGGTTTTTTGTTAAGATAGTTTTTAAATAGGAAATTCTGCAAACAGCAGCAGAGGTTCTATCGGCTTAGTCTGTTGCTCACTGTATAAGCTACAATGCTCAAGTCTGTGCGAACAAAGTATGTGCAAACAATCAGATTAAGATATTTCTAGTAAAATATCGAGTGGTAGGACGAAACTACCAGTATTATCGAGAATATCTTAGGTCCACATGCTCAATAATGCCCTGTTAGTAATTTAACAGGCTCGGGCCATTTTTGAACATTGCTTCAGATGCTTCAAACGTAGGAAACAAGAAGATTTTTTCCTTTAATTGTGCAATACTTTAACCAGAAAAGTGGAATATGTCATGGTATTTTGGACTTTTATGAATATGCGGATAAATCGAGTGAAGCAATTTGGGAATGCATTTCAACAATTCTTAATGAATATAAACTAGAGTTTCAGCATATGATGCTAACAATACCGCGGAAAATATATGTATCAGTATATCAAAATTTATTAAAAACCATCCAACAAGTTATACAGGCAAATTCAGACCTGTCAACCTACAGAAGTGCTAATGCGAGGGTTTTGCCAACTTGGAAGGGAAAAATATGAAAGATTGTGTGAGAAACGAAAAATACGCTAGTAGATATCGGTCGGGAACGTATGTAAAATGCGGGTTGCCTATTTGGCAGGGGCAAGCGCCACTTAGTTGAGTTGTCGACGGTACCTAAGGGTGTTCGTAGAAGATTACGGGTGAAGTTTGGCGTAATAAAGTGATGACGTGGGGTTTGTACAAGATTGTGGGCTAAATTGTTTGGGCTTGGAGGTGCGTTGAGGTGAGCCTAGACGTGTTTGTACAAGATTACGACTGAATTTTGTCGGAAAAAGTAATAACGTAATCCAAGATGGTGTCTGGAAAAATCATATTACGTGAGCGCAAAGGATACAGTGGTGAGTTGGCAAGATGCGGAGGTTACCTAACGTGTTTGTGCTAGATTGGGACTGAATTACTGATGACGTAATCTAAAATGCTAAGATTTGGAGAAAAGACCATTTGGAAATCCCCATAGTGTGAACATTGAAACGGTGTGCTGTTAAGCAAGATGTTTGTTTGAGCTTACCTCATTTTGGTGAGGTTAAATATATGGTAAACTATTGCAAAACAAGATGGCGCTAGTGTAGCCTTGGTCACTTGTGTAATGGGTCATTCCTCTATGAGATGAGCAAAGAATTGTGCATGACCATTGACATGTGTACAAGTGAGGATAGGCGAACATTGAGGAGCAAGTTAGGAGTAGATTCTAAATATTCCATTAACAGACAGGACAAATGAATAACCAGAGGGGAACAAAGAAGCAAACGAAATGAATTAATATGAACTTGTAAAAAGTTCCAAAACTAATTAAAATTCATCAACAGTTGGTTTTGATTTCGTTTTACTGTCCGTCCCTTCAAAATTAGTATCACTTCTACACTTTACCACTTCAAATTGGTCACAATTCTCTATCGATTGATCCATAATATTACTATCTTTGGCCTTTCTGTCTGTTAAAAGTACTTTACATCCTCTACCCTGCCACATTTTGTAGTGATATCACATTTTCCTTTCCACTGATGGTGTTATCTACTGTTCAAGACTCTGATTTAACATGACTGTTTCGTTCTTATGCATTATTACTTTAGCTAGGTCCTGTACTACAATTTTTAGATCATTCATCTCCTGTCTCAATTGCTGACACTCTTGAGCCCAATTCTGATAAATTGTATTTTGTCCAAGTTTTCTCTCAAAACTACTACCATAAGTATCTGTATTAATAGGGCGGTTTAACCCGGAAATAAAAGGAAAACTGCATTTAGTGAAAGAATTTTTAAACTTGGTACACTTGTAGAGTAAGCCATGCGAAACATTTTAAGATATGGACGCATTCGGAATTAGAGCTTGTTTGGCCGCCATCTTGGAAATCAATATGGCCTCCACACGAAGACACCGACTTTTACTTAAATAATAATATATCCTCACAGAACTACCCTAGAAACCTCGTTCTTGCATCAAATTAAAGATAATGAAGGATTTAAGAATTTAAAGTTAGTATATGTTATTTATACTACCACCATATTTAAATATAACGACTGTTATGCATACATTTTAGTTGTGCTCGTTACTGAATATTGCTATAATGGCAAATAACTATAAAACTATCACAGCTTTGTAAATTCACGTTTACTTCGACGTGAATCTAACCTTTCCAACCATCTCCTTATCTTTGCTCTATCTTTAAAATGACGGGAGCTAGTCGATTTTATGTGGCGCCGGATGTTGTGCTCTAGGACCTTCAATTTGACAACACCAAACACTATGTTTAGAACTTTCAGCAGGTGTAACTATCTTCTCAGGAAATTACGATAAATTCGTTCTCGACTCAAAGTAAAGAAAATGATTTTCCGAACAATATCAGAAAACCATCAGATATCTAAATAGCATTTCAAGGAGTTGCTCGTTTGGCCCCATGTTGCAAGATTGAGGACTTCCCGTGCTTATGAGGACTGTTCCAGATAAATATCAAAATACTCGTTAAAATGAATTTTTTTGTATTATTAATCGTTTGTTTTGGGGAAACTTTATATGAAGTAGAGTTTGTAACAATATTGGATTTTTATCGCGAAGATGTAGCAAAGCTGCACCGCCTTTTGCTACTTGCAAATAAACATACATGGTGTTGAACTGACATAGAAAAATGAACAGTGCCTGGAAATTGTATTATTCAGGAAGCTTACAATCTTATAAAAGTGTAATACGTACGCCAGTAATTCTATAAATTCTGAAGAGACATATGTAGTGCTATATAAATATAAGCCGCAAGTTCATTTGTCTTTTTGAATAAGTAGTTTCACGGTAGTAAAGAATAATATCCATCCTGCAATTGCATTGCTATACTTATAAATTTTGAGGCTACCTCCTGAGAAGTGTGGACACTTTAATATATTGCTACAAAAAGTACAATAGGATTTGTTTTGTTTAGTTATTTGTTAATATTTTCGTCGTGAGTGTTATGAACAATCATTTGTTTACATATCGTAGTGACTTTTACCGTACGACATTTGTCTGATTCGATTTTTGATTAGTTATAACAATTAATAATATTATTATCTGTAATCACACATTTGCCGGGTGTCATGAGAAAATGTGGACATCGTGTGAAGTATCCTGTAATACAGTAATAAAAATGATAAAACCGCCATTTGGTAACAAGAACAATGGAAGTGGTCTTTTCTCAGCAATAGATTTTCGCTTTTCACCGTCAAAATAGGTATCATAGCATTCAACAAGTATACGCTTTGCGCAGTGGTAAATTGCGCACTTTATACAGCGTTGTTCGCGAATTGAAGCGACATTGTAACCAACAACCTATGAATAATCGTGACTTATTATACAAACCTATTAACTTTCATAATTGTTTCACTAATCGAAGCTTTTATTATTAAGTCCTCCATATTAATGAGTGATTTTGTTGTTGGAATATGTAATTACAGTACATGATATTTGGTGCTTTTGTGAATATAATGTAACATAATTTTGTTTCATACTTCAAACTATAAATAGAGTAGTGATTTTATCATTCAAGCATTATGGCATTTAGCGCAAAGAAGTTGAAGTTTGCAGGAGGTGATGATGATGATAATGATTGTTTCTTTGACTTGTCACTTTGCTGTCTTTCTCAAAAAAAGACAAGTGAAACTATTGCTTGTGAGGCAGCAAATAAGAGAGTCATTGACTATAAAGCGGCTACGAATCAGCCGCTAAAAACATCAAAAATACTTAAAGAGCTTGATGTTCTCCCTTTCAAGATCAGGATGAAACATCTGGAGTGTGGTTTAAATCTTGTTAATTCTCTCCATTGCTAAGCCAATGCTCTAACACTGAGCCACGGCAACTGGGTATAACTTATTTTCAAAAATAATATGCAGGAAAAGTTATAAAATGCTTTTACACCCCTCAATTTTTCATTTATCGCTTCCTGATACCACCATGTTTCGAAGTACTGACATGAAGCACAAAGGTTGATACGACTGAACATAGAAAGGTTTCATAATGATAGTATGAAAAATTCGTATATGGGTCCCGCAATGGTAAAAGAATAAAAGGGATTCACATTGACTATTGCATGAATAGGGAGGGGAAAAAATTGGA
>JAGDQP010073022.1:0-10436 GCA_022664845.1 Lepisma saccharinum | reverse complement strand
ACACAGAAAAACAAAATTACTCCCGTAACTTTTGCTGCTAGAGAGAATGCGCATACTAACTGTTTCTTTTCTGTCCATTCGAGTTCTTACAAGCAGCGACGAAGCCAGGATGGAAAACAAAACTGGGAACCACAATATCCTCATTGAAAATAGTCAGAGGGACTGAAATAAGTTTATGGTATATGTAGAAAATAAAGAATACAGATAAAACTGGGGCTACAAAAGGGACTAAGGTAGATTTGGGATTCTTCAGCCGTAACCCCCTCCTCCCAAATTGCCATCCCTGCGTGCAGGCTTTCTGAATCGGAAGTATCCCGACTTTTCACTTTTTCAAGTTGGTTACCCCTAAGAAATACGCATATAATGCAGTCAATTTTAGCAGAACTTTTGCTAGCTTGGGTGGTCTCCTAGGGCAGGTCTTGAGTACTATGAGATTTTACTTGTGTTTTCAAAAGCAAGGTAGAAGTTTGACTTTTCGATACATGTAGTAAGTCTTATAACCTGCTCAGCAATGCAAGTGAGTCTTATATGGAATTTGATTGTTAACTGATATAGATGCTTCGTAGTTATGCGAAAGTCTCCACAATCTTCTTGCTTCTCATTCCCTCAATGCAACAAATTATGCATATAATTTCATTGTTATTGTCTCACTGGAATAATCAAAGTATTTTTATTTTTTGTTTATGTAAAATTTAAATGATTATTGCAACCCTATAATAGAAAGATGGATTAAAATTTAATTTAGATATTGTTTCCGGTTAAAGGTTTACAAACTTAAAGATTCACAGCGTATACCCTGTGAAAATGCTAGGACTACAGCACTGGCCATGTCTTGATTTTAACCACTTACTTGAATCTTCTGCCGCTAGATTGTGTACATAAATAATTCTATTTATTTCTCTCTTCAAGATAAATATAATCCAAAGTTGTTTCGACTTTGCTAATTTATACAATTGTAAGCTGCTGTTCTTTGATATTCTTCCAGCCTTCGTCATCATTTAATAATTATCTGGTTACAGAGTTCACCTAACATTTTTCGTATTACCTAACAAGAGGTCGCTGCTCACCGGTAGATCGTTGGCTTAACATTCGGGAGGTCGTGACATTAATCCCAGTGGCTGACTATCCTGACTGAGATTTTTCAGGGGTTTCCTCAGTCACACCAGGTAAACGCTGGGATAATACCTTCAAGTTACACCCTGGCAGGGACCTTTCCGCATACTTTCCCCTCCCCTATCCCGGTCTGAGCCTTAGATGCCTAAAAGTCACAAATAAAAATTCAAATTCGAAATGTTACCACATACTACAGAAATCACCGTAGCCAAGCGATCTGGTGATACTTTAATTTTACATTGAAAAATGCACTTGAAAATACGGTATGTGCACTCTTCCATCAGATTAAATTATGTTTAGCTTTTAATTAAATTCCTTGTAAAATATATTCGGAATGTAGGAATTACGTTAAAAGTTATAAAAAATAAGAAAAAGAGTATCATTGTAAGTATTTTCGAGCAGAAAAGAGTATAATACTCTTAAACAGTATATCTTGTCACCCTAAGTCGACATAAATTCAAGGGAAGGGTAGATTTCGGTTTGTTTCTGACTCATTCCTTGCACTTATTTATTTATTACTGGGAGTTTATTAACCCAAACAGCGCGGATACATTCTACGAATGTCCCCGCAGAGACATGGGAATATTCCAAGGATATTTACGATATTCTTGGTGTATGCGTAGAATATTTTATATGGTCTGGGGTCAGAAATATGAAATTTTGATTTTTTTTTCGCACCCCTAGGTTGTCCCAGGGAGATCCTACCGACCCAATTTCTTTCAAATGCAAGTTCAAGCATCAAAATCAAGCTTATAGTTCGCTCGATCCGAAACTAGCTGTATATATTTGAGTGCCTCTAACAGACTCGTTTGTCAGCGTCACTCGAAGAACTACTATTCTTAATGGTTTAATCAGAATCTGTAATTTCGAAGTTAGGCAAATGTGTGTCATACAGCTGGTAGGCACGTCATCTAACGTGCAATCATCCAATCAGTTTCCTGAAAGTATTACAAGGCCTTTAATTGAACTTGATCGACAAGTTTCTTAGACATCTATTGCGAAATATAAGATTAGCTGTAACTTTAGGTTGCTAAAAAATAAATGGAACTATTTTCCGAATTTATTATTACTATTATTTTTAAAAAGTCATGGAAGTTCAGAAACAATAAATAAATTTATTCGGAAATAACAATGTACTCTCAGAAACGGAATTGTATTTGGGATTTTTCCTTTTTAAGAAACTTTCGTTTTTAAATTGTTATAAGTTGCAGAATAAGATTTTGTCGCTAATATGGTAAATTTTAAAATGTGAACGAACGAATAATTATTATATTTCAAATTTAATAATTATTATCATATTACCTCTACACAGCTCAGAAGCTCGAGGCAGGGGTTTTACAGTGGGGTTTCAAATTTCAGTGCGAGTTCTTTCGGAATTGGCTGAGGGTAGTATTTGCTTAGGTTTCCACATTCTACTTCCACATTTGAGTGAGGCGTGAGTAGCATTGTAAATAAAAAACGTTCTTTTTTCTAAGACTTCCGTTTTTTAGAGAGAAAAAAACCACGAACTTTCGTATTCTTCTAAATTTCGTTTTTTTCAAGTTAGCAATTTGTAATCCTGCCAACGTCTCTTTAAATAAGAATTACTTTCATATAGGTAATTAAGAAGAAATACAACATAAATTAAACCACGGATTGCAAATATTTTTGGTATATATATATGAAAGCCATATACTCCGGGTGGCCCAGTTCTCAGTGTTGAAAATATTAAAAAAAAAATTCTTCCATACCGTATCTGCAGCAAACTTAGCTTAAACATCATTTAACACAATAGAAGAAACTATTGGGTGTGTTCGACCTCAAGCACACCCGTTGTCAGTGTTGCCAGACTATTTAAAAATTCAAATTATAAAAATTCCTTTATTTAATACAAATCTACACGTATGCATTGATTTACACTAAATTTGACACACATATTCATTAGGCACTAGGACAGGTCATACATGCACTCCAGGCACCGAAGTTTGTCAGCGTCGCTAAACGATTAAAAAATCTAGATTTCATATTTGTATCCCCATTCATTTATACAAACGCGAAACGAAACGCCACACGCGGGTTCAGAAACAAAAAGCGAGAATATTTGACGCAGAACATTCAGGAGATAGAGGAAAACGGGAATACAAATAACATACGAGATCTATACAAAGGAGTAAACCCGTTAAGAAAAGGCCGCCAGCCAAGGTTAGGAATAGTTAGAAATGAACGTGGAGATCTTCAGGCGGATCCGACTAAAATTGTCGATGTGTGGAAAAGTTATGTCGACAAACTTCTTAATGTACACAACGGGGAACAAACAGGAATTTGAAATCCATACCGCAGAACCAAGGATTCCCGAACCTAGTGAGGTTGAGATCGAAATGTTGATAAAGAAACTGAAAAAATTCAAATCACCAGGAATAGATAATATTCCAGCGGAATTGATTGAAGCGGGAGGAACGGTACTAATCAAGGAATTACATAGATTGATAAGTGCTATATTGAGAAAAGAAGAGCTCCCAAAGGAATGGAAAACCGCAATAATAGTTCCAATTTATAAAAAATGCGATAAATCGGACTGTAATAATTACCGAGGAATCTCGTTACTTCCAACCTGTTGCCGGCTGGGTGGCCGAGCGGTCTGCGGCTGTAGTCCATCGGCTCGAAGGTCTCGGGTTCGAGTCCCGACAGGGTCATGGATGTTGATTTTAACACTTAACAGCTAAAGGCAAATCGTGACGGGCCGAAGTCCAAAGTTGCTAGACTGGCCCATATAAAAATATTTTTTTTTTTCAACCTGTTACGAGATATTAAATAATATTCTCTGAACACGTCTAAGTGTATACGTAGATGAAGTAATTGGAGACCATCAATGTGGATTTAGAAGAAATGGATCCACTTTGCACCAGAGTTCCCCTTAAGAAAAATTTTGGAGAAGAAATGGAATACAATGGAACGGTTCACCAGCTATTAATTGATTTTAAGAAAGCATATGATTGTATCTATACATATAACATAAAATATGTTTTGTTACACTGTCTCTACCTGTATATTGTATTTTCACAGTATGGGGCGAGGTTTCGAGCCCGGAGCATGAGGGAGCAATGCCACCGAGTTCTTACAGTGAAATACAATGTACTAGTAAACGCAAACATATACATCTTCCTCTTGAATAGAAGCAGGTTATTTCCCGGGATTTTGAGCTAAAGATAATTGATTTTTACGGACGGTAATTATGATCAAAAATAGACATCTTCCTTCAACAATACTGTAATTAGAAATTAACGTATTGTATATACGGAATGAGAGCATATTTCATAAAGAAATCATAATTTTTCAGTTTACAGTAAAGATGTCTTCAAAGTTTTATTATCTCTATGAACTTTAATTCTTTCTATAATTCAAAATATTTCTTCAGTTCCATCGAGGTTTATTAGTATTTTATTACAAACTATATAAAATAACTTCAGTCCATATGTCCTTAGTTAATTCCTTGTGTTTGTCAGGGTGAAGATATGGGAAGTATAACAATGTGGCAGTGAATGCATAAATAATCCCACCGTTTCCCTCGCAAGGCTGCAGGAAAACAAAGCAATAGTAAATTGGGATGAATGTGTGTAAGCTTAACTGCAATCCCGCTGGTTGATGATTATCTTCAGCGTAAAGCATTAATTACATGCTGTGTGAAAAAACACATTAAAGAAACATAAAAAAGAATAGAAAAACTAGAAAACTTAAAAAAAAACTTTTTTTTTCTACAACACAAGGCGTGAGTAATTGGAACACGTGTAAACCATAGTGCTATTACCGCCCATAAAATTCATTTTATGTTATCCTTTATCTTATCTACCGTGAGTAATGTGAAGGTCAATAACGTGAGTCCTACTCAGTACATAGTTTTCTCATCTGAGACCTACTACAGAATCACAGGCAACAGCTAAAATTCTATTCAGTACAGTACTTACAATATTGTGATTATCATTCGATGCGGCCAGAAATTGATTGGTAGATGATCTTTGGGACGGAAAGTAAGAAGAAACTCGATGATTTGTAGTTGCTTGAAGAAAACTCTAACCAAAACCGAGAGCTCGATGTTACCACGTATCCTCTCACTAATGGTGATAGCTAGATAGATAAACGAACAGACAAACTAACCTCATCCAAATTACAACTGTTGTACTTTCCAGTTCATCGCGCACATATAAAAAATACCTCTGAAATTTTTTGTGTATTTATTTATTAATTGTCAACACAACAGGCTGTATAGCCCAATTAGAGTGTCGATATTTACAATACTCATTTACAGACATTTTTTTATTACAATATTTCTAAATGTTTTGGTAGACATATCACATATATCCAATTCGATACAAGTTCTACACATTTCATTGTAGGTAGCACATATTCTTCAGATTGGTGACTTCATCATTATATCTGTCCTTGCCTTTTTGCAGTGGAAAGACCAGTGCTGTTTACGCGAGTTTTTAAACTGTAACAGTGATACTAAGTATGTGCAATCTAAGCCATTTTGAGTTACTTTTCTAAGAAATAATAGATCAGAAATACAGCGCCTTTGCTCTAACGTCTGAAAATTGTTTTTGACAATTGTATCGTAATTTTCATAAGCAGGATAGGCTCGAGTTAGTTTATGAATTAGGAATTTAAGAAATTTGGATTGTATTTTCTTTAGATGTTGCCGGTTTTTTAGTTGATGCGGATTCCAAATGGAAGAAGCATATTCTAATTTGGAACGAACATAAGCATAGAACATTTTCTCTAATGTACAAATGTGATTAAACTATCTTCTCATCTTTATTACAAATCCTAGCATTTTAAAAGCTTCATTTGTAATACAGTGGTATTTGTTATCTGGCTGTTAAACGTCAATTGAGGACATTGCCGGAAGAAGGGCACATAGCGCAAAAACGCATTTTCCGTAAACAGCTGGTAAAGATTTAGAATGAATATTACAAAGAATATTTATGTCGTTGACACCAGTATAAAGAGCATAGAATCAGATTTAAAAGCTGTTAACTAACCTCACAAAATTCAAAGTTTGCGTGAAAATATAGTGAAAATTGTGTATGCATGTTATGTGCCTTTTTTCCGGCAATCAAAGATTTCATGGTGCCACGAAATTTGGTATGATGGTACATCATCATCATCAGTAGATTAAGAAAATATTACAAAATATTGTAAAAAGTCGCCATGTTGGACCTAAAATGGCCACCAAAATGATTTTTTCATAAAATACACAGCCTAAACGACTGGAGATAGAAAAAAGAAAATTTAGTATGACAGTTCATCATCACTATTAAGTTACGAAAATTTTACAAAATGTCTCCAAAGGCGTCATCTTGGATCCAAAAATTCATATTCAACACCGTTTCAGCTAGAAATACGAAATTTCGCATAAAGGTGTATTACTAAGAGTAGTTGAGGAAAATATTACAACAATTTGAAAAAGTTGCCATCTTGGATTCAAAGTGGCCGCCCAAAAACATTTTAAACACCGTTCTAACTATGGCACTAATTTCTACCATCCACTTTGAATCGAAAAGAATATATTTTTCCCGGGAACGGGCTAATCCACTTATTTTTATGTGTGATCTGTCTAGACCAATCTTTCTGTCGCACTGTGTAAATGTGAATAAGTTCTACATAAAACATATTACTGAATCATGAACAAAACTTGATCATTGTCGAGTTGAGGTTTTGTCCGCCAGCAGGCTCCGAAAGCAAGACGACAGTTTTTACTTGCGGAAACTTTTTTTTACATATTTCTTTCTACCAAGATAACGAAAAAAATACCAACTTGAAATTTGCAGGACATGTATAAAAGAACATGGCGAATCGTTTAAAGCGATTACCGAAAAAAGGGTTCATAGACCTATGTGCCCGTCTTCCGGCAATGTCCTCAATTTCATATCAAACGTGACAGCAAGATCTTTAATTACATCGGGCCTACTTAATACATACTTATGAATTTATTAATCAAATTGATAAATCGTTTTGTTCCTACTGAATGATAAAACTTTACATTTCTTCGTATTGACTGAAAGTTGATTGATAGAGCACCAGTTAGTAAAATTGCCTAAACTATGCTGTAGTTTTATGGCATCTTTCATGGAATTAATTTTTGCATGTATTTTGAGGTCATCCGCAAATAGCACATTCTCATTATCCGGTATTAATTTAGGCAGGTGATTAATGAACAAGAGGAATAACAATGGTCCAAGATTCGAGCCTTGCGGGGCTCGTATATTCATCAGATTTGTATCCCTTAAATAGAACAGTCTGCCTGCGATTAGTTAGATAAGAGCACATGAACTTAATCAAGGAAGGAGATAAGTAATAGCGATTTAATTTACCTAGCAATATATTGTGATTAACCCTGCCAAAAGCCTATTCAAAGTCAACATATATCACATCGACCTAGTTTCTTTTGTCCAACAAGTTTGCAATAAAATTAGTAAGGTTCGTGACGGCAAGGTTCGTTACCGTGGATTTTTGTGTATTTCGTATAGGGAACAACAAATGATGATGTATTTACCTTAATGTGTGCTGCATAATACACTGAATAGAGACCTTGGTCGCTTGCCTTCCGCCCAAATTTTTCTGAAAGAAGAGTTTGCGTAAGACAGTTTTGACTTACTTAATCGATAAATGTAATAAGAAGGAAAGAAAGAAGAAGAGAAGAGTGGAAAGGTAATAGAACCGTAAGGAATAGATAAATACACACAATGAAACAGTGGGTTATAATATAAAATTAAGATTTATTTCTGAGTTGCTTTTGATATCCAGTCTCTGTAGGAAGATACTCTTGTGTATACTGATGGAACATCCATTGTACATACATGAGGACCTGTTGACACCAATCCCACAACTAGGCCATTAACAATCAATGGTCCACCGGAGTCACCCTGAAAATAGTAGGAACAAACGGTATTGAAATTATAAACTCAAACAAATAAACTACATATTTGCACATTCTCTTCTTTATAAATATAGATAAAGTAGTACTGGTACTGAATAAACATGAATACATTTCCTTAGAGCCTTAGTTTATTTATTTTGTCCGATTCCAAATCAAAAAATAGCTCTTGAAAATCTATCATAAGCATAATATAGTGATAATTTAAGGAAATTTTATGAACTCGTTTCTCAAAGAAAAAATAATTTATATAACTGAATCGATCATTGTTAAAGGGGTAAGTGCTGTGTACTTTAAAAAGCACGTATCCTCTTTTGACAATGACTGACTAATTTTCTTTGTTACTTTTCCTCATCATTATACTTTTGAAACTACATCTCTTACTTTGAACCGTAATATTTTATAGCTAGTTGAATACTACTTAGAGTTTCTAATTTCAAAATGAGAAGCTTGGGTTAGTCTCTTCAACAGTGCATGCTATAGAGTCTATTTTTAATTAGAGTACTGACTCGAAAATGATATAATTGGACGTTACAATTAAAATTTAAACTATTATTTAAATATTAAATTATTCGCTAATTGTTTGCAATTTGTACGCTTGAATCGTGTATCCACTAACGACGATTTTCTGAATTTTACAAAGTCGTACGTAATGACTGCAGAAACATTAACATATTGAGGAGGTAAAATGTACTTAACTGATATGATAATAATAAATTATTTTTTTTAACTACAGAAGTTTATAAAGTTAACCATGATAAAATTTAAATCTTTTCTAGCTAATATTTACAAATATCTTCCTTATAGGTTAATGGCTTCGATACGCTGAATTCGCTCAAATTTGTTACTTGACTTGAGATATTCTACTTGTATGCATGACACTAGGTGACGTGATTTCAATAACATGGACGATAATAGTAATTTGGTAACAATTTCTATGCACTTATTACGAATTCTCGCTGAAAAGTTTGTAATACATCTCACGTTTTCAAAATGGCAGTTGAGAATTTCGAGAAAAAATAACAAAACCGGATAAATTTTGAGAAACTAACATTTTCTGAAACGAGGTTCTTTTGTTATCTGATTCTTTTACGGAAATGGTAAAATTATATTCATTAAATATCATAGTAACCAAATCCATATTTCCTCTCCATTACTTGTATATATATATATATATATATATATATATATTTTATTAGAACCACGACGTATATCCCTCATTGTCAATATTTACAAAAGGCTCGCTCTCTACCGCCTACAAATATACTGTGAAGGAAGTACAGGATCTTAATTTCACTTTAGACATTAAATATTCTTTTAAGATCACAGTTTTGGTTCTTAGATTCTTGTACTAGCTTGCAAAGAAGTGCGAGTTGAGTTTATATTATGTGTTTGGAGATAGTAAAAGACCTATTAACGTGATTCGAAAACTAATAAGTGAAACAGTAACACAAAATAAACATTTGTGTTTGTTTTTGGACAATTTGCCATGTCATCTAAGTATCGATCAACCACAGATTCTTTTTTTTTTAAATAATTTATTTTCCATTAACTTAGGTTTTAATCAGGTGACTATGGTTTCAATACCAGTGACTTATTTTCTACTTATAAAACATATACGAAGGCATGTCAAGACTCACGAATATTACATGCCATCCTCTATGAGATCTACGTTTGGAAATATGTAGTGATTTGAAAGTGATCCCTATGTTAATTAGGCTACAGACTAGGGTTTCTAAGTATTCTTGCTGGTTTAGGCACTCGAACAGCATAACAGCAGTGCACAGTAGAGAATTGTCTCATTGGGACACAAGAATTTCCGGGAGAGCACAATTTGTACTTACCTGATTACAAAACTTTATAATTAACGTACTTTTGCAGATAGAAACATTATTTCTATTCTGTACCTAAATTCACTAAGATTGCATTAATAAGTGACTTGTCCACAAATGGCTCACCGGTAACATGAGACGAAATTTCCAAAAAAAGACAAAATAACAACAACAAGAATAGTTAAAAAAGCTTCCTACTGGAAACCACCACCTAATTTGAAAAATATTGAAAGGTGGTAAAAGAAATTCATTTAGGCAGGAATTATTTATAAATCTTCCCCGTACTGACTATCAGGCCCGTAGTCAGGATTTTGTTAAGGGAGGGTAACAGATAAACTCTTTCTCTCTCTGTCTCACATATATTTATAACCTTTCTTAACCGAGTAGTTAACACGCTTTTTGCACTTGGTACGCATGGTTCCGGGTTTGATTTTCGTTAGAAAATCAAGATATTCAGTGCTGAGGCAATATAAGGGCAAGTTACAAAAACCATTAATGAATTCCAGTCCAGAATGATAGAAAACAACGACTGGTAACTACTGTTATTTTAATAATAATAATCTATATTTGACTTTACATTC
>JAGDQP010073021.1:0-10436 GCA_022664845.1 Lepisma saccharinum | reverse complement strand
ATCATGCCACACAGCTGTCATTTATTTTTCACCATTTGTGTGCGTTACGGTACCTGGCGAAGTATGGTCCTTGATGTGATTTGTGGGTACCAAAGTAAAAATTCATCTCAGAGATTGTAAGCTTCTGGAGAGAAGAGAACTGTAGCATATATTTCCATGTTAACTTACGAAGTAACTACACTTCTTCACGCATTAAATTTTCCTTGATGCTTTCTGATAACCCTTCTCCTTCTCCCATAATAACAAAATGTGCGTAATTGGACGTACTGGGGCAGCTTTGAACAAAAGGATTTAAACAAGGTCGCAGCTTATGTCCCTACAGCTAAAACTTACTGATGAGAAGAAAAAATAATAATTTGTAACATATTAACAGTGTAAAAGCATTTCAATTAGGCTATGTGTAACATTTTAAACAAAATTCGTACTAGTTCAAAGCTTATGTAATCCAACAAAGCCAGTAAGTTCAACCTTTATTTCTTTGTATGGCTAGTAAAACTTTGGTTTGCTTTCTTCTGCTTCCGTATTTGTATCTAGAAGCATTCACTAAGAAATTAAATGATCTTGTAATAAAATTAAGTGTGTTCGAAACTGCCCCAGCCATCTTCGAAGCTAGGTGGGAGGAACCTTTGAACGATAGCCTCCCAGTTTCCGTCCTTGCTTTAAGGTGACAATGAAGTACGTAATTTTCTTCTGCGAGCTGTAAATGTTCCCATACGTATGCTATTTAACTCTCTGAACAAATTCTCTGTGTCTGAGGAAGCAAAATTAAATTTACCCAACAACGTCGCCTCCCTCTCCGCTAGTTTCTTTGTCGTTCAAATCATAGTCATAACTCAGCCAAGCGGGTTCCACATCTTTTGGTAAACCCTGTATATTGCTTCCCCGGGTACAAGATGAATAAGAAAGAGTGAGAACGTAGTGAGAAATATGAAGACAGGCATGCAAGAAAACAATACATTTGTCTTCTACCAACTGTCCAGTTAAGAATAATGTACTTCTTAAAACCAATGAATGTAATTCTCATGCGCGACGTTAGGTTACTCTTGGATTTATCAGAAGCAGAAATACAGAATAGTTTTACTTTTAAGCTGCGCGAGAAGACATTATTGAACGAGGAGCTTCTAAAAAAAGATAGAAAAGTAAAAAGGGACTGAATAACAATTGAAATTCGATGCTTACCATTACAAGAACTACCCACTAAATAAAGCACATTAAAGTAATAGGAGAGGAAAATCCTTATATATATATATAGATATATATATATATTTTTCCCTTTTCTTCATCCAGTGGAAAATAATTTCAGATGTAAGTGCTGCTGCGTTCTATTCTTTTTATTGATATAAAAGTGGTACAATTTTCCCGTTAGGTGGGAAGATAATTTTCTATCGCTTTTTTCTTTGCGGGAATTTTCTTACCTCTTTCGCGCTTTGTGTTTTGGGCAATTTTTACATTTTCTGTTCTATCCTTGAAAAATTTCTCCCTTTCATTTCCCTACTCTTACGTTGCAACACACAATAATGCTCTCGCTAGAAAAAAAAATCCCTTCTTCCAAGAACTAAAGCAAGAAAAAAGGTTATTTTCCTCTTTACATTTTCCCCTGTCTCTCCAATTTTTCCCTCCTTGTCTCTTTCTGCCTGCCTTTTCCATTTCTTCTTCCACTTCTCATGTACTTTTTTCTTTTGCTCTTTTCGGAAGTCAGATTCTCATCCTTTTTCACTGTGATTTCTCAGTCGAACGGTCCATTCTATTCCATTCAATGAATTACTGACTGAAGCTATTACTGAGTATTTTGTGTTTTCTCTCTTCTGCTGGTGAATTTGGAAGACCATTTCGAGTGAAAAGATTATGGAGGGAAAGTTACCACACACACACACACACACACGCCAAGAAATTTTCCCTCTTTTTTCTCCATTCGCTCGTTCTCTCATGGCTTCAACCACCAACCATAAATGCGCACTTGCAGGAGAGTGCCTCTTGTTTTCTTTACGTGGTAATGCTCTCAAAGTGTATGGTAATAGAAACGTTCTATTCTTGGTTTTATTATCCTTTTTTTTTCTTTTACAAGAGGACAAGGATCGATTCCATTCACGGAGTGAAAACATGTAAACTCAATACCTGTTCAAAAGTAATGAAATGCTTTTTCGCCAAACTGTTGTGTGGAAGTTACCTATGAGCCTAATATTTAGCATCTAAAAGTGGCCGAAAGTAACAGAATTGCTAATAAATATTTTAATATATGTCAAAAATATAGACGAGACTTTGTACTTCTCTAAATTGATCTTTTGTATATTTCATGTATTTATATTCTTGGTGTAAACATGACAAAATTTTAGTTTTTTGAAAACTGCCAATCATAGTCGACAAAATAATATAAAGATTTATTTTAAAAGTTTCTACTCAAGGTAATCAAACGTATGTGGTGTATGTGAAAACGACATTCTTTCCTGTGGTTACTTTGTAAAAAGAATCCTGATACACAAATTAAAAAGAAAAAAAAAAATGAATTTCAAATTTTAAAAGCGAGCAAATAATTGAAAATATTTCAAATTTCCAAGGTTTTTTTTTTCAGAGATTTAACTGATCATGACACACATTTTAGCAAAATAAATTGCATTACATGTTCTTATGCGAACTAAAATATCAGAGCTAGATTTTTGAAAAAAGATGAATTCAAAAATATTAAATTAAAACCTCACATTTTTGCAATACTCTAGCTGGTGGATTTTGACAATTCTATGCTTTTTAGCTTGACAGTGAAAGAGTTAAGAAATAGTGTTACTCACAAGCAAGGTTTTCCAAGCGTCACACCC
Organism: Lepisma saccharinum; assembly: GCA_022664845.1. Lineage (NCBI taxonomy): Eukaryota > Metazoa > Arthropoda > Insecta > Zygentoma > Lepismatidae > Lepisma > Lepisma saccharinum. Next base: position 7,626 of record JAGDQP010073021.1, on the reverse strand, counting down.
GGATTTGCTTCAAACTCCTGCAGTCGATAAAGGAACGAAAAGTAAGACATACGTATTTTTTATATCGGCCAATGTGGGGGTTGAAGGGGGCAACATCCACCTCCTAAAGTGAGAACATAGGGCAATGAGACACCTTTTAGCAAGGCCATAACTACCAACGCACACTGCGGATTGCGTGAAACTCCTGCAGTGAATAAATATATGAGAATTAAGATGTAAGTATATTTTATGTCGGCCAACGTGGAAGATAAAGGGGTAAATCTATAGAGTATTTATAACCTTCTGTCTTCTGAATAGACCATCCACTCCAACATATCCCTTAGACGGGGATCTTTGATGAAAGGTGATTCTGCACGCATTATTAATCCATCATGCTCGTTCTTTTTGCTTGAATCATGTGAGCTAAATCTCTGCAGTGCAGGGAGAAAAGTATGCACATTTTACTCATAAATCAGTTTGTCATGGTTCTGGTTATCGGCCTGCAATTATTAGTGTGTTTACGAAAACCACAGTGAAAACAACTAGTATTCGAACTTTGGATGGTATTTTCCCAGTTTAGCCAATATGTATCTCTTACTATCCATTGTATGAGATCACGAGCATGCATTTATAGTTATGGCCTTCATAAAATATCTATCCACACGTTCGCACTTTGCGGGGGTGTCAACCTCCTTCAGCCCCCGCGGTGGCCGATATTAAATTACGTCTTAATTTTCATTCCTTTTATTCACTGCAGGAGTTCCACGCAAATCCGCAGTGTGCATTGGTAGTTATGGCCTTGCTAAAAAGTGTCTTATTGCCCTATGTTCACACTGGGGGGGGGGGGGGCCCCCCCCCCACGTTGGCCGATATATAAAAAAATACGAATGTCTTACTTTTCGATCCTTTATCGACTGAAGGAGTTTCAAGCAAATCCGGGTGTGACAATTGGGAAACCTTGTCAGTAAAGGCCTCCATAAACTACCAAATAAAATTTGATCAAGTTATTGTACCAGACATTGGATTGAAAAGGACGACAGAGAATTTGCACTTCATGTCCTCCAAAACCTATTGGATGGTGATATCATACAGCTTGACAATATCGCTATAATATCAAAGATGGTGAGATCCGGAGCCTGTTTTGTCATTGCTATAATAAAAATTATGGTGAGATCTGGAGCCAGGATCTCCGCTTCAGACTCGTAGCGGATCCAAGTTTTGTGGGGGCCCCTCTTTTCGCTTTGTTCGTCTGTAACGCAGAATACCACACAAACCAAACAAATTGAGAAAAACTGAGACTTTAAATTTGTCCAGCGATCTTGATTTATCAGGCCTGCTTTAAAATTGCGATTAAGAAAGCGGCAGGTACTTTTATTTGCTTAGCTTTCTCCTTTTCTGCTAGTGCCTCAATGAAAACAGAGATAAACTGATTTGAGATTTATTTCGTGCACTTGATTTATTGGGTTGTCGTTTTAGATCCCACCTGGTGCTTCAAGGCAGCTTTGTTCATTTAGTGCCCATAGCTGCCAGAGTTTTGGAAACCTTCCTGTGTCTTGATTCTGTGTGCTCTCTTCACTGCAATTGCAACACTTTTGTGGACTAGATTGATCTAGCCAAGAGCCCACTTTTGTTTACAACTGTTGAAAGTTAGTGTATCACCTGGACGGCTATCCTATTGAGTGTACATCCGACCATTTCTATGTTCATATTAAGACATATCGTGGTCCTTGGCCTGCCGTCTACGTCATCAGTCAGTCATCAATATAGCTGATAAACAATATTACAAAGGACACCATTGTCTATCGCCTAATGTACTACACCCACAAAGTGACAAAGGTCCTCCGCAATATTCATCATTAGGAACTATATTGAAACAAACGCTAGAATGAGAATCTACTATTAGATCAGGACAAAACACACCCTCGTCACCTTCATGAAAGAAGACATATACATTCAGCGTCTCCGAATACGAACATAAAACCATGGACCGTAGCGATCACCCAGATCAACCAAATTGTCATCTGTTCAAAATATACATTTCTACTGACCGATTTGGACCAAAAATTTCCAAACACCAAAACTGCTTCTCACTTAATTCTTGGCAAAATCTTTAATCTTATTCTAATAATAGTTCACTACAAAGATCCAACATAAGCAATTACAATAAGTAACAAAAATAGTTTTCAAATTTTCGGCAAATCGGCAAAACTCACTCGAATTGAAAGCAAATAGAACATTCATAACTACCAAAGAAGGAGACCAACTATTATTTATGGTGTCTAAGGTGACCATACCCGATTTTCGGGGACAGTCCTTGAAATGACACTTCCGTCCTCGGCTGTTCTTGTCCCAAATTTTGTCCACGATTCCTAGAAAATGTAAAATAATAATAATAATACTACCTCAACCTACAAGAAATATTTTGCCACCAAAGTCCAGTTCCACAGATAAAAATAAGCACCTGAAAAACTACTGGCTGCCAAATCTTAAAAACAATAACATTCCCTAGGGTAACACGGGCCGAAGTCCAAAGTTACTAGACTGGCCCATATAAAAACAAAGTTTATCAAAGTTTCCCCACGGTAACCTAAAAATGGTTATTGAACTATTGTTGTGTTTCCCGGACAACAATGCTCCTATGGAAAAATTATTTTCTCTTATGGATTACTTAATAGAACTTCAAAATTAAAATTTAGTCGATTCAGGAAATGATGTTAATGATAAAAACGAACTTCAATACGTTCTGTGAAACTTTTAGTGAACAATTCTAAGAAAAACCTGAGTTACTATAGAAGATCGAGAATTATCATATGAATCCAGGATCATTTAAACAATAAAGGTACAGTGAACTCCCGATTATTCGGTTTAATGGAGAAGTAAATGTGTAAGAAAAATTGAATGATACAAATTTATTGGTACCAATACCGGCCAAAATGGTCTACACCTTCGAAAAATACTGCGTAATCATGTAATGTGTGTGTGTGTTTTCGAGTGGAGTTTAAACTTTTTCTTACGATATATTTTTCTCGACATCAAATTGTCATGATGAGGAAGAGGCAGAAGATGAGCAAGATGAAGGGGAAGCGCATAGAATTAGTTACTGCTGAAGTCATATTGCAGATTTCGATAAAACAAAAAGTTTCGTACTTCTAATTTGATGTGCAACCACGTCTAAGAAGATTCTTATCTTTAAATATACAGAATGTGCACACAGAGGAAACTTTTTTTTTTGTGGTTACCTAAAATTTGTTAGAATAGAGCTCAAACAAAACTTTGAGGTTGTTTAAACGAATTAAACTGCGAACAGTTAACAAAAAACGTAACAACGCCGACCAGGAATTGAACTGAGGTCCCAGTATTTTGTAGTCTGACACGTTACCTATATAGATCGAAGAAGAAACTTTTACCACGAAAATCTCTTTTGGTGCGAATTTTTCAAAAGCAATTAAACATGGAGTTAGTGATAACAAATTTGTATGGGATGCCATATGTTACTACAACTTGTTTTGGAACACCCTTTTCACACCAGTATTTATGGTCGTTCTCTTAAGGAATTTGTATGAAAACATTAACAATGATAATCATAGCAGATGTTACATTAATAAATTTATGGTTAGAAGGATAGTAAATAGTTTACTTAGTAAACAGAATGAAGTGGATAGAATATTTATTGTAAACAACTTCTCTGTAGAAAATTGTGTAAACATTTCCAGCGACATTTTCGCTTTACAAACAAAATTCACATTCCTGAGGGACCCATCTATCGGCAAGTGTCATAACGTTTTTTTTTAAAATAGTGATTATGAAACGAACACGGCGAATCGTTTAAAGCGATTGCCGGAAAAAGGACACATAGGCCTATCTTCTGGCAATGTCCTCAATTTTAAAATTTCTGACCAAATTAGACAAGGATTCAAAGGAAGGATAAAATTCAGTTTTCTTATTAGAGAGATATTAATGTAGAATGTCACTAAACGTAGGGATTCCAAATTACAGAGGCTTATTCTAGTTTTGAATACAAATAACTAACATAATGTTATTAGCGTCATAAAACTTTGGTAAACTTTATTTTATGTTGACTATTTTAGTAATTATGATCTTCGGCCTGTCACGACGATGTGAATGCAATGAGTTTAATATCCACAAACATTCATGCACCAGGCGGGATTCGAACCCACACGGCTCTCGAGCTTGGCTCGTAGAGTCATGTCATTGCTAATATTGTTGCCTAATGTATTTACCCAGCCTAGACTTCTGAATGCTTCGTTGAGTAATCAGGCTTCTCTAAAGTAAAATACCGAATACGGTGCGGAAATTAGTAAGTTATATTACTCTTCGTGAAGTTAAAAGATGGGTATGTGTTAATGTTTACTAAATGTTTATTATCACACAAGGAGCGGTCATTATTTGTTTCACTAAAGGGGTTTGCGAATTATTGTTACATTTATTGTTAGTTATAGTTGCATTTATTTTAAGGTAGCAAATTTTTAAAGAGTTTAAGAGATTTGACACAATCGGGAAGGTCGTTAATAACTAGGAGAAAAAACAAAGGTCCGAGGTTCGAACCTTGAGGCACACCGGATAAAGCAGTAAAGTATTTTGATTTGTGTGTGTTCCTAACTGCCTGTTTTCTATTGTTTAGGTTTGCGAAAGTAATTTCATCGGGGTAACGGAAAATTTAAAAATATCAAAGTAGTATATTATGATTCATGCTCAACAGTGTCAAATGCTCTAGAAAAATCAATGTAAATAGCATCAACCTGTCCTCTTTTGTCGAGTTTCTTGCTATTAAGTATGGAAGAGTTGATATATTTAATGTAATAAATCTATTTGGCATGAAACCTTGTTGATAGGAATAAATGCTGAATTTTGAATTTAATTTTTTAAGGTTTTTAGGGTGAACTTTGGCTCAGGCCAAATCGATGATGATCGGATGAATTGGTGGAATGAAGAAAGTGGGATGAAACGGGAGAATCCCCGAAGAAACCAACACAAACAGTGTTTGTCTATCACAAAGCCCACATAGCAAGAGCAGAGATCGAATCGACGACCTCAAGCTCCAGAGGTGAGCGCTCTACTGTGGAAGAGAAGATGCTGATTTTACACAATTAAAACCCCTGTGATAAATGATGTTTGGGAATGCTTTTGGAGAACAAGGCAGAAGCGCTATAGGTCGAAAATTTATTAAATATCTGGTGTTGCTCTATTTAGGTATAGGCCAAATAAGAGTTTTTTTTCTTCAAATTTCTGGAAATATACAGGTGTTATGGGAAGATTAAATATATGTAGAGGATACTTTCTAATGTCTGAACATAATTTTACTACGTATGGTGGTACATCATCCAGGCCTTTTATATTTTTAGACTTCAATTTCTTAATTGCTTCCTCAACTTTTAATATATTCAAGTCGAGCTACATTAAGAATACCGATCTACCGATTCATTGAATCATTATTTATAAGTTCAACAACGTTAAATTGAGCTGGCAATACTTTGAATACGTCTCTTGAACTATTGTCATTAGTTAATACGTGCAAGTAAATTTAAATGTCTATTAGTTGTTACGTAAAAGATCTTTAATTAAAATGTCAGTATTTGTATGTAATATTATATACGGAGTCCACAATCTATGAGAAAATAACCATTACCAAGAAAAGCATAAAAGATAGCAGACAATATTTCACCGCCTTCCCTCTACATATAACAAACACCCAACCTATACATCACGAAATATAATGTGTAAGAGCAGATTTCGTATGTTATTAAGCCACCCACTCGTAAAAAATGTCAGAATTCAACACTGCTCTGGCCCACTCTTGTACACACCGCTCTACTTGTAGCAAGAGTATATCTTCCTTTGAACTACTAGACGACTCATCAGTGATTCAGCCAGACCTCCCTCCTGTGGGAGTGTCACCCAACAAATTCTCAACAAAACCTCCCAACTTAAAAAAAATTGCGGTCAAAAATCGATAGAAACCGTGCAAAACTCCACTTACACCTTCCCAATTTTGACTTTACATCCCCAAACTGAAAATCCTGGCGGAATCCCTTCTACTAATCAATGTACTACCATGGCCTCATCCATCTTCCACTTAACTCAGAACAGTCCCTCGAAAATAAGAACATCAAACATCTGTCCGACATATATGTTTGTGGCATGGTAATACATCTAATGTTTATAACTATTCACCACATCGTCACCGAACCTATTACAATCTTACCTTAATTATAATGATTATAAACCAACGCTTATAGTGTCACATTTTGAAATGAAAATCAAGGATAATAAAATATTAATAAAGCCTTTAGACTATCAACTTTCTAGTACATCTCTCTAAAAACAAATCCTCTTTGCAAAATAAAGGGCGTACCTCTTCAAGGGGTGCTGCTCGCCACAAGCTAGAAAAAATAAACCCATCGCCTCTAACAAGTAAGAAAAATATGATGAATAATAATAAAAAAAATATGTTTTCCTTTCCATTACCAAGATGGCTGTAGCATCGCTATTTCTACTGAAAACGAGAAATCCAACATGTAACATTAAGAATACTCAGCGTCCATGCAAAATATCTTACAACATACAAATCTAATGAAAAGTATTTCCTGCTGCCACACATTTTACACGTTTAAGCAAGTAAAGAACAAAAACAACATATGTTGCTGAAATCTATGCTCTTTTTTTCGATACTAGAAGCATTATCAACGCTGCTTAATTTTTAATTTAAGAAAACGACAGTTAAAATTACTATATTTAAAACATATACATGTCAGTGAAAAATAAAGTACTTTAATGACATATCTCCTAGAAATGTTTTTGATCTTCAATTTCCTTTCCTCTTTAACTGATTTCATATAACTTTAATACCTTTTATTTTTCAACAAATTGGTTTTCTCTCTTACTGCATTTGGGTTTCTCTTACCCAAATGAGAAGGAAATTTGTAGACTCAGAGAAAGAGGTGAATTTCAAGAAGAAAAAAATAAATAAATTTACAAAGCAGAATATTATTGGTTAGCAGAGAAGAAGGGGCGGGAAAATCCCACAATCACAGACTAGTTCACCTTGTCGTTTCTCCGTCTACATCTTAGGTCTCAAGACCTCCAACGAAAACTTAATCAGCTTAAGGGAAAGAACCCTGAGAGGTTTTGAAGACAGGTACTCTTAGGCACGTACACTCTCAGATAATTGGAGGAAGAAAGAATAGGAAAATCAGGGAAGAAAAATTGTACGAAAGAAAGAAAAAACAAGAAGCAGATATTTGAGAGAATGCACGTTAATGAGTGGAAAAAGATTTTTTAAAAAATCTTTTAACAAATAATTTCGAACGGAAAAGACTAATCGAGCTTATAATGTCAAGTGATTGAAGGGGATTTATATTTTTAAAAATGAAGAACGTATTAGAAGATGGTTTCTTTGAAACTTAAAATTGGCAGCTCATTAATATTATTATTGTTTCTTGAAATATTATTTTTATATTTTTGTGTTATTTAAACGTTCCGTTCCTGTACAAGGATTCATGAAATTGTACTTTCCAAGAAGTATTTATTTATTTAACAAATTCGAAATACAACTTAGAGGGTTTATTTTTACACTTCTCTTCATTAAAAATGCAACACCAAGAGGGAGACATCCGATTAATGTAAAAT
>JAGDQP010073020.1:0-10437 GCA_022664845.1 Lepisma saccharinum | reverse complement strand
ATAGATAGATGTAGGTATACATAATATGTTCAACTTTAATCTTACGCTGGGAAAGGTTTACAGTTAACATATGTTCTGAAACTTATAACTGTTAAATCAACTGGGCATTAATTTATTTTTATTGTAATTTAGTGGTTTCTATTTCAACATGTAAGCCTGGGGAAAGCGGACAAGAGATCAAACGGGGGGCACTCTCCCCCTTTTCCCCTGTGGCGTCGTCACTGATTGTAGTGTATTTTTATCGGATGTATTTCATCTTATGTAAATACAGTATTTAAAAGAGGTAATATTACCCTAGTGAGTAGTAGCGTAACTTGAAGCTTCTGCGCCCGTACCTCCGCAGACCTTAGTTATGCGGCTATACCTTCTATATATTTTTGACCCTTGAAGCTCGTGCGCCCCATTACGCGTCGCGGGAGTTGCGAGAATACTATCTACATCTGCTAGTGAGAGTAATTTGAACTGATCTTTTATACTATTCTATTTTGTATTTGATTTACATACACATTTTATATTATGCTTACCATATACACCGTTCTCCTTTTTATGTGTATTTCCTATGTATTTTAAACTATGTACTGTCAACCTAGTGAAACTTGTATCAACTAACGTATTTTTATTACTATTTTGCTTCTACTTGCTCTTATTCTTCATGTTCAGACACTGAAGTAAGTTAAATTCTGAACTCAGTAGAGTGATATAATAAGACAGGACATGAACTAAGGAACAAACGACATAAAATCTTAAATCTCAAACCGGTCCGATTTGGAGGCTTGCAGCTAGCAGCTGCATATCTACTTTCTCGCTTAGTTCTTGAATTGGAACTATATTCGCAGGAATTTCCTTAGTTCCTAAGTTTGGAATAAAATTGACTGAGAATGAATAGTTTGAATTACCAGGAAAATATAATATTGTGCGGTACCAGTTGATATGCTCCTGAACATGTTTTGAATGGAGCTGTTCACTTTTGTTCCTAATTTGTGGGTCGCGAAATAGCGAAATTGATGGATTTAATTGAATATAAGAATCAATTGTAGTCAAGCACGTATAGTGGCTCTATAGCTTGCAGAGAGTAAATAAATTTATTGGAATAACTTCTACGTTAAAATAGCTTTTGTGTTGATGAACAGAAACTGGGTGTTCAAGACCTACAATAATCCATTACTACAAGACTGGTTGCTAAATCTCGGAAAGATACATTATTATTATTATTGATATGGGCGTGGAGAAATCTTGGAAATACATTGTCGAAGGTAATCACCCAAGTAGAGAATGCAATCCCGACAGGATTTTAGATTTGGGGGTCATAGTGGATGGATAGCTTATCAAAATTTCTCATTGTTTCAACAAGAATTCCCAGCAGTTTAGAATCAACATAAATTTCCACTTGGGAGGTTTTGAAGCAAATAATAATAGTAATAATAGAAAAAACTAACTGGTAAAGAAACTCTCAATAACAGGCCGGAAATTACCTGCTGGGAGCCTAAAGCCTCGGATAAAAGCCGAGTAGTTGTTCGGGTCCCATTTTAAGTTGTAGGTCCCGTCTCTATATAACCTCGCTAATAATAATAATAATACTGCTTATCCGAGTGGTTAGCGATCGTGTCTACGATGCACGTGGCTCCTGGTTCGATTTCCGGTGTGGGTTATCAAAAATTTCGGTGTTGACCCAGAATCGTGAGGACAATTGGGGAGCTTCTCATTAAGATACAAATTACATAACGCATTTGTCAATTATTTCCGTAAGGCTTTCTATGAGAACTAACTATGGAAAAGGCCAAATAAGTCTTGAGAATTTTATTTTTGATGAAGTTTTGACTGACTATTAACAGCTAGCAAAGAATGGGACTGACTTTCTAGAAATAGCTCGAAGTGGCCAACACATCCAGTCATAATTCCCTTCAAGTGAAATAAGTTTTTTAATATGTGGAACTGATTATAATTATCTAATGTATTATTATTATTATGTGAGATACAAACACACAGGTTCACTTGATTGTTACAATACATATACTTCTTTGAGAAGACAAGTTAAACAAATTTATAAATCAGCAAGGCAAACATATTTCTTAGCTTTAGAAAATAGTTTGAAGGGTGATGCTAAATTTTTCTGGTCACAGTATAATAGATCAAAAAGAGACAAGGGTATAACATACTTGAAGGACAACGATCATATTATTACCGACAGGTTTGAAATAGCTGAAGCATGCAAAGACTATTTCCTCAAAAATGTCACATTAAATAGCCTACACCAAGAAAATGAAATAGACAACAGTGGTAATCTTATAATATGACATTACTCTAAGCCTTAAATTAAATTTGAATACTTGAAAGCAAAAACTGTTATCTTTAGATGTTTAATAATACCTTTTCATAGGAGAAAGACTATTTTACGATCTTGAGAAAAGATATCTGCCAACAATGGACTCAGACAGTCCTTATTGAGTGGATCTAGTAGTGATAAATGATATATATTTCTTTTTACAAAGGTAGCATTCCTAATTCGTTATCTTCTCCATTTGGAATGGGGAGTTTGGTGAAATGGATTTGGATTTAGAGAAAGGTTCATGGGCTAAGTGTCTTTATTTTATTAATTCATTATTGCAAAATATCTCTAAATTTGGACTGTATCAGCTTCACTAATCACCATATTTTAGAGATAAAATAACCTGAATAATGCAATGGAAGATGAAAGTGAGACCCTATTTCACGTCACAACACCTTGTCAACAATTAAGACCAAACCATAGATGAATCTTCCGTTCACGGGCGGTTCTGGATATAATGTAGACAGATAAAGCTCTGTTAGTATATTAATGGTCACGTTGTAATGGATGAGGATGTGATATAGTAAGGGGTGTTGTGGGAATTATATGCCGGGATGATGTTAGGCTGTGGATTTTTACGTACTAATGTGTAGTGATTTAAACTGAATATAAATGATAGGAGTGAATGTTTATTTTTTGCATTTGTATTGTTCTGGTCATGCGAATAGAATATGTCTTGGAGAAATGCACACTGCTTTTCCATTATGTTCGTAATATACTTGGTTTGAGTGTTTCGAAGTGTAATAATAAATTAGGAAAATTGATTCGTTTGTATAACTCTCCTGTCAGGGTTGGTAGTTTTATATGGAAAGCGGTTCTTAACGTATGTCGTTCTAGGATTTGAAGGATTTAAAAATATATTTTCTAGTCATCTACTATCCAGACTGTAAATCCGTATGTTAATACAGACCGCAGGAATACTTTGTACAGTATGTGTTAATTACTGCGTTTGTTTTTAGTCCACAATCGGTTTCATTCAATCCTTCAAGAGTTTTAAGATATATTTAGGCTTTATTAATGATTTTCTGAAGGTCGGGCTCTAGCTGAGATGGAAATTGAATATTAACCAAAGATAGGTAACTTATTTCGAAGGATTGATTGGTTCGTGTAGGACGTTTAGTTCGAGATTTGACCGATTTCGTCTTACGCGGATCGACATTTCGGGGCTAGAAATACGCTGTGTTTTGTTACATTTCACAGTAAGTCTCGTGATGTAAGGATGTTAATGTCGTCATTCATTATGCGATTGATATGTTGAATATTCTTATTTATGACTAAGAATGCGGTATTGTCCGAGTATTGAAAGATGTGTATGATTCTTGGTAAATGGGGTAAGTATGCAAGGAATTATAAGTACAAAACGGGGGATATGACTGAGCCTTGTTGTACTCCGCCGTGGAGAAAGGTGCGTTGCGAGAGTTCGGAATTTATAGATATGTATCCTAACGGTTAGTGGGAAAGTTGAAGATGAATAATAGATAGGTAATGTGAAGTTGGAATGAGCAAGTTCTATGGATTGGTGCTTTATACCAGACTTGGGTCAAATACTTTCTCTAAATCGAACAGAACGACGAAACATGATAGATATGATGTAATGAAGTGGAGACTTACTTGATGTAATTGAAGGAGATTGTGTTAATCTTGATGTAGGTGTTTAAGAAGGACTTCTTCAAGAATTTTGCTGAAGGTAAAGGTTAGTTGTATGGCTCTGTAAGAGGATACGGCTTGAAGAGGTTTGTTGAGTTTAATGAACGTGAGAGGTTTGGATGTTTTCTAGTGGAGAAGTACGTATCCGGTTATAAGAATGAATGTATAAATAGAAGCAAGAAGATGATGAAGAATGAACGGTGATTCTTTGAGGTGACGGGATGAAATGATGTCCATGTTGGGAGCTGATTATCGTTTATGTATAAAGATGTGTGTAATTTCGTCTCATGTTATTGATTCTCTAAAGGGACGATCTGTAAGGGATAATTAGGGTCGAGTTATAAATACGGTGAGTGTAGAGTTAGTCGTTCTGCAGTCGTCTTAATGAATTAATTAGTTATGTTGTAGTGAAGATGGTTTATTAATAATAGCTAAATGTATCTGCTTTCTCTTCATTTGTGTGTAAGGCTTGGTCAAGGTGAACAAGAGAATACATTGTTTTGTTGTATTTTCCAGTGAGATTATTTAATCGTTTCTAGTATTTTTTAAGTTGTGAAATGTAAGCTAATTTCTTACAGCATTTAGTCAGTTATCTTAAGTCATATGTTTTGATATAGTTACAAAATGTTCGTTGCAGTTAACAGTGGATCCGAGTGATCCTGGGTTCTTATAAAATCAAGATAAGTTTCCGTACCGTTGGATCAGGGGGGTGTTAAACCGACAATTATGAAACGGTAAGGGTTTACGGTACTGGTATATATTTATTAATCCTATGACTCTTTTATAATTTTGGAAATATGTTCAGTTGGATGAAGTTCGTTTTTGTTTGTCAGCGATGCTAGATGCTGGACGTTGCTTTGAATATGTTCTCTGTTAGCATTAGGATGTGCCGAATTCTTATTGGTGTTTGAATAATCATCAACGAAATGAAGCCATGTCAAATATGGTCTGTTTTGTCTGTCAAATGTTTTTGGCACTTTTCAATCTAAAATTTATTTCGGGCTCCGGGACCCGGGAAGGTAGATATTTTGTGATCCGGCTGTATTTCGACGAACAAACATAACATAACATTGTTCAACTTTTGCACGGTACTCAAAAACAAATTTCTAAAATAAAAATTCGTCCGTTTTCAAAATTAACATTTTCTTGGGACCCCGGGTGGGGGGACGGCTATATATTTTTTGATCCGGCTGTGTTCCGGGCTAACAAACATAACATAACATTATCTAACTTTTGCACTGCACTCAAACTCAATTTTCTAACAATTTTTGGTGGCCCAAAATTGCCGAAAAAAATGTTAGAAATTTGTGTTTGAGAACCGTGGAAGAGTTGTAGAATGTTATGTTATGTTTGTTTACCGAAACATAGTCGGATCACAAAATATCTAGCTGGTCAGCGGAGCCCGAGAACATTTTTTGTTTGAAAACGACCAAAAAGGGTTGACCACCAAAACCGGACATATTTGATATGGCTTCATTTAATACAAATGCACAACTTTTCACAACTACTCGAGCCCCAACATGTTGAAACTTATATTTTTATTACTTGTTTGGCAAAAAAAGTCCCTTTAAGGGCATACGAGCCCAGTTCAGTATTGTTTTAGGACAGCTATATTTGGCATGACTTTATTTCGTACCAATACATAACTTTTGATGACTACTCGAACCCCAATATGTAAAGGAAATATCTGCCCATCCTAGTATCCATTCCAATTTGCCTTGTCAAATCGAAAAGATTCTCGACTTTTCTAGTTATGGTGTGTATTGTCTGTTGGCGTTGATGTAGGGTGAGTTTGATTGAAATATATTAGTTTTCAAGATGATCTAGGACCTCGAGGGTGCAGCGTTTTACTAGATTGATATATGCTAGTACTATTATCTGGCGTTGAGTTTGAAATGGGTCGAGTAGGCTTACAAGTCTGTGACCTACATGTATTTATATTGTTTGATATTCGATGAAATCATGGAAGTAAGTTTTTCTTTGTCCGGGTGGCTGTGAATATTTATATCTTTCATTATAATGTAGTTCCTGAAGTTGTTGAAAATGAAGGTGGAGAAGCTGTTTGGTATAGAATGACTGATCGAACATACATGGTGGTCAAGTTTATATAGTTCTGCTGGTAGTAAAGAGTAACTATATTGTTCAAAGAGTTGGTTGCGGGACACTTCTTTCGAGTCTGACATCCGCATTAATTCAGAATTTCTGGCTCATTTTTTGTTACTGCTTGTTACGTTTGTTTATTCTTTTTTGTAGAAAAGAGAACATAAAATATTTGAGACCATACAAGGAGTGCACAGAACAGCACAAATACGTACATGCAAGTTGAGGGACTTCTTCTTCTGCCCTCTTGTTCTTGTAGTTTACTGCAATGCAAAACAAGCTTGTGGTTAATATTTGACATTTATAATAGATATATATTTAGGGCACTTAACTATTATTTTCATGAACCTTGAGAGTTAGTTATTTTGTGGTTTTATTTGCTCTCTCCTGTTAATGTTTGAAACAATATGTTTTCACATATATATATAAAGTTGTGGTATTCTTCACTTTGTTGCCTGCTTCTGTGTGTGAGTGTTTTGAAAAGTAGCTTTGATGTATTCATTGTTCAGGTATGTTTTGAAGTTGTGGCTTGTATTGCCTTTGAGCTATTGTAGGTGGAACTTCTATGGCCGTGCTGCTGTTACCTCTTGGAACAGAAATTTGACTCCGTTGATGGAGTATAGTATAGCGAGCTATTTTATATCATATCCCTTGGAACGCCAAGATCGGCTCAAACTCACAAATTCAAACAAAATATTATTTTTTGTCCATTAGTCATTACTTGCAGGAGTGAAATTCTGTGTATTCTTCACGCACGGGTCCAGATATCTTTAAATAAATGACGTTAAACTCATGTATTTAGTGAGTAATAATTAAACAAAAAATACTTCGGTAAATTAGACACGATTCTGGCGTTTGGTGTAACTATTTCTAAATAACAATTTCTTTTTGGTTCAAATGATCACTGGTCTCTTTCCAATCAACCTACATTTTATAATTGCTCACTCAAGACACGATGAAACGTGGACGATGCTGCTGGTAGTGGTAAAGACAACAAGTACTCCGCAAAGCATCAGTAATGTAATCGTTCATTTGCAATAATCGCAGTACAATCGCTACAATGTGCTTTGCATGTGAAAGTGAGAGAGTAATTGAATTCGATTCTGGTAGTTTTATATTTAGTACTTTACGTGTGAGAATATGTAAGAAACTCATTGCTTCTTTATTTTTGTGCAGCCATGCGAGTGGGTAAGAGGTTATTATATGATATATTAATTTTTTCTTTGTTTGTTATTATTTTGCAGTATCTACTTACAATAAAATAATTATTATTTTTACGAAAAATATACATGGGTCAAAAATTACCCTATCTTGGTGTTCCGTGGAATGAAATTATCTTGGCGTTCCGAGGGATATTGAATTTTTTTGATGTGTTTCATTCACTATAAAAATGTGTGCTTCTCGTAAAAGCTGTTCAAAGATAAGCTTTTGTGTTTGAAGGGAATTCATATTAATGAATATGAATGTAAGAGCTATTCG
The DNA here is from genome assembly GCA_022664845.1 of Lepisma saccharinum. Lineage (NCBI taxonomy): Eukaryota > Metazoa > Arthropoda > Insecta > Zygentoma > Lepismatidae > Lepisma > Lepisma saccharinum. The sequence goes on along the minus strand of JAGDQP010073020.1, from coordinate 2,885 downwards.
AAATGTTGTAAATGAGATATGAGGTGATATGTTTTTAAACTTCTGTCCCAAGAGCATTGAGATAATGTTCATAATGTTCTAAATAAGTCTCAAGAGCCTTCTAGTTAAAATGTTGTGTTGTACTTGCTGCATCTTTTATGTTTATAAGAAAATTTTACCGCTATAAATTCTATAGAAAATCTCTTATGAACATAGAGTTATAAAACTTCCACTAAAGGCAGAGCTGACACCAGCATCTACGTGGTTTTTAACTCCATGCACGGCGCAAATAAAACATTCATTTGTTTTTCTGTTTGTTTGGCAGAAAACAAACAAGCCGTCCGCTGTCAGGTATTGTATGTGCCACACATTATATTTTAAGAAGGAAAATGAATGAGAATTTGCATTAGAGTTCATCTTACTTAAGTTCAACACGTAAGATACAAACAATTCCTAATTAAATTGAAAAATATAAGGTATAATTTTATTTAAAAATAACTTTTATATAAATCACTTATTTACATAAAAATCACTTATTTATGTATAAAAATCGCACGAGAATGCTCTCAGATGCACTTCCCATGTAACACAAACGGTTGGCTCATTAGCTGAAACTGTTTGTGATGGTTGGAGAATGGTGAGTTGGTTTGCCAACATAAAACCATTGCATATTATAATAGTATTTATCCTTGGCAAATAGCGGTTGGGATGCCAACCAATTTCAACATTGGCCCAATGACTTTTAAATTTAGGTTTGCAACAGAAAATTGTTATTTTTCCAACCAAATTATTATGTTGGTCGAACCGTATTTATTATTAGTTTCTTAACCTTAAAATCGTTGTGTTCCCGACCTGAATTCTCACTTAGGACAACGACATTTATTGTTATGTTTTAAATCTTAAGATCGTTAGTTTACCGATATGAATCATCACTTGGATCAAGCAAATTTATTATTCTTTTCAACCATACGCGCGCGCGAGAGAGAGTTGACTAGATGTTCACCAGCTGACATACTCCAGTAATAGTTTAAAAATCTATGGATGACCACAAGAGATCTCCACCAAGGGACCAAATAAATTGCTTATGTCGACCTAATTTCGACCTGCAAGAATTTTTTGTACGATAAAGTTCATAAGTGCTACGCAATGCAGCATTTAAATTTCTAACATAAGATCCAAAAAGTCCCCCGAATATCGGATTTAAACCGATATGGACTACTTAAATTAAAAAAAATGATAACCTTGTTTCCAAAGCTACTATATCAATTTTACTTTTTAATTTTGTGCCTGTAATTCACATAATATACAAGGTCCTGAATCGATTTTGTTGTCAGTTTGAACGAGAAAGTATCTTTTGCAAATAAAAAAAAATGAATTTTATGGGCGCTAACAGCGTGTATCTTTTCAAATGCACATCAATGATTTAATATAACCTTTGCTTCAAAATCAAATCAGGAATTTGTATTTTATTACTTCGTGAACCAAAGATACACGATCTACACGAGTTAGTCTATAATGCCTTTGGCATTTTTGAAGGCAAATTCCAATCTTTAGATGTTTGTAATTACAAAAAATATATGAAGGCAACTATCGCCGAAAGAATAGTTCGTAATTGTAGTGGAAAAAATCCATTCATATTTGAAGAAGTACGATATATTTTATCAGTATATATTGAAAGTCCGATTGAACTAATAGTAACAGCGACTATTATCCTTCTTTAGGCTCCTGATGAGTTTCTTTCAACAAATTTAGTCCAATTTTTCGAAATATTAGCCCAAGAGCGTAAAGAAATAAATCCCATTTTTCTTGTTAAATTAGCGAATTATAATATTCAGCTGATGTCGAATGGAGAAAAACTTAGCAAACACGAGTGGACAACATACTGAACAGTCGCATTTAAGACGAACAATCAGTGGTAAATAAATCTACTATCCCGAACGTAATTGAAGCTCGTCGTATGTTGCAAGAAAAAATAATTTAACAGGTACGTCCGTGGAAGATAAAGCAGGTGTGCCCCACAAATTAAGGAAGGGACAAAAAATGTAATCGGTGCAAATGTCGAGAGTAAGGAAGAAAATGCGAAAGAAAGTGATATAGAAGATGATAGATATAGTGACTTCATCAAAAACATGGAGTGTGTAAATGGATCTGTGTTGAAAGTGGATATTATTGGAAGTTAACCAATCCAGTGCAGCTGAAGAACTGACTGAAAAATTAATTAGTCAAAATGGCTATATTCAATCAGCACTATATTCAATGACTTCCTTCATTGAATGACTATATTCAATGAAGGAAGCTTGGTTAAGTTCAGTGAGGAGGAAACGTCGATATCTATACCGTTAGAGGGAGAGGAAACGGAAGGTTTTGAAGGTATTGTTTCGAAATCCTTTAAAAACAAGCTGAAATGAGTATACTTTATCAGACTCTCAAATCCAAACTAAAACTTCAATACCAATGAAAGAAGAGAAACGCAACAAATTAAAATTGAAATCAGAGAATAGTGACTAATTTAGCCGAGAAATGTCAATGAAAGGAACATTGTGTTTTGAAAGTGGCATACATTTATTCTATTCCAAGCATATAAACAATTGAGCATAAAAGTATTAAAACAATGGAAGTGTTGTATATATATAATTATATATATATATACTGTATACATATATATAATTATATATATATTGTTATATCTATTGCTGGGTTTAAAACCTGTATTGTCTCAAACGCGGAACAAGAAACCTCTCCGGTATATTCCTATAAACTGAATTTAATGTATGATATATCGATAGCATCATTTAATGTATGCCATAGTTTTAGTGCTACTAAAGGTAAAATATTTAATCGATATTGACATTCATTTTTTTGAAAGGCAAGACATAGCATTCCATAATATTCATGTTCGAAACTAT
>JAGDQP010073019.1:0-10437 GCA_022664845.1 Lepisma saccharinum | reverse complement strand
TGTAAATTTTAAGTGCTGCTGCTGATGGCTTATAGTTTCTCCACTAGTGGGGACAAAAATCTGAAACCTCTGAGAAAGATATCTCCGAAACGCCTTGTTCTGCAATTACTCTTCTTGGCGCAGAGTATTAATGGAAGAGCGCTCGCTTGTCATGCGAAAGGTCGCGGTTCGAGTCCTTGTCATTTTACTTTTTTCTTTTTCCTCTAGTAAATGTTGTGTTATAGTATGCTTCATGCCACTAATGTGTAGGTTTTTGCTCTTTAATTCATATTCTTCATTTTTGCTTCATTTATTTAAATTAAGTGCATTGCACTTCATGAATAATAAGTATTATTATTATTATTATCATCATCTCTGTAAATGTTACGCAACTGTTTATTTATTCTTTTTTTCATACTGTTTGTTTTTATGTAAAGATATAACACAAAATCTGCTAAATATGTAAATTAGCTTATTTTTTAAATAAATGAAGCAGAAAAGAATATGAAGGAGAAAACAAAAAGCTACATAACACTAACATTCATTTACATGTGAAAAGCATATAGTAACACAGAATTTGCACATTACTAGAGAAAAAGTAAAAAGAAGATATTGACTTGAGAAAGTCTCGAACCGCGTACCCTTCGCGCGGGAAGCGAACGATCTTCCTTTTGTCTACGATTCCCGTACTCAATGAATTACCGTAAACTCTGATTCCAGCGTGAAGCGAAGAAATTTCTATCAAAAAATGCAAGATGGAGCCAGATCAAAACTTCAATTTCTGATTGAAGTGAAATTTCATATCTGGGAATTCCAAAATATGCTAGAATCGTTTCGGAAGTTCAAATGATTGAATTACGAAGATCATTATTTTGCCTTCAATTACATTATAAACGGTGTGGCCAGTGTTTCTTTCAGAAGGTTTTGCTCGCGGAAAGTGGCTAAATCAAGTCTTACGAAAATTATAAATAATACATATTAAGTCCCATGTGCTATATATAAAATAACAATAATTTTACTTAAGAATGTGTCGTATTTTTTTAGCTAACCTGAAACTAACATGAACAGTATTTATAGAAAGTGCTATTATCTTCGTATTTCAGAATACACGTGAAGTGTTGAAACTAATTCTTTCGGGGGGCTGTTGAAACCCCCCGGGGAAAAGCTCCCCCGAAAACATGCCTGAAAGAAACAGTACTCATTTTGAAACCTGCCCAATTTTAGTGCAATTTAATTTATAGAAACTCCAACCGATATTTAAGTAAAAAGAAATAATTCCCGAAATGATGACTGGAGCAACACGATGCATTTTAATTTTAAAATCCCATTTAATTTTCTTGAAATTTCGTATCTCAGGGTTCCTATAGTCGCTGAGTATGATTCTGAACTGAAAAATTACGTATCGGAAGTCCCTCACTGCGGAAACTTGAGAAAACAAATTTTAAAATATTTGATTTCATGGAATTTCATATTTTAAAATTTCAAAGGTAGCTCAGTTCGACTCTGAAATAAAAATCTTGAATTACATTATCCAACCAAAACGTCTCTGTATGAAAAATCGTGGTTAGGATTCTTATCTAGAGTCTCTAAACAGCGCTTAAATTTGTTAAAGATTTTTAAAAAGTGAATTCTGAAAACCAAGATGACCATAACCCGAAACGTTTTCATTTGATTAAAAAAAAAAAAAAGTAATGTGTGCGCCAGATGTAGCCCAAGATTTTTAAAATATAATAAATTTAAACAATCAAGTAAACCTGCTTTTCAAAACCATATAAAACTTCCAGAAAATTATTCAGTTATCGAAGATATAGACAATCTTAAGTCGATTTATAAAATGTAAAGTGGCTCTGATATGGTGTAAAATTCTACAGACGTAATCCCAAATTAATGACTCACTTTGTATAAATTTCGTTTAAAGCATGTTAAAGGCGAATACGAAGTTTCTTTAGTCATGTGCTTTATTATAGCATAATACAGAGCTACCTAGAGCCGCCCGGGTGGCAGAGCGGTCTGCGTCGGTAGGCCAGCGGCTCGAAGGTTCCGGGTTCGAGTCCCGGCATGGGTGTGGATTTTAATAGCTAAAGGCAAATCGTGACGGGCCGCAGTCCAAAGTTACAAGACTGGCCCATATAAATATAAAGTTTACCAAAGTTTTTATCAGAGCTACCTAGACCTTAGGTCTTATAAAATTATCCTGTTTTTATATTATAGTGCAGTTTAGTATTCGATTTGTAGGGCGAATGGTTAGGATTTCACCCTCTCTGGAAATATCATCTCTGTGTGCCGAAATCTGCCCCTAGCCAAAGGCGTCAAATACGGCATTCTAACGTGTTTCAAATATTCTTTCCCCTCTCTATAAATTGCATAAATCGATCACTGGACTGCAGTTTTAAAAAGAAAGTATGGTTTAAAATTCTTTCTTACACTTATTTTTCCACACTCACATACACACACTCCGACTGCTGATCGTGGGGTCCCGGGTTCGATTCCTGGCTCTGCCAAGGGATTTTTTTTTTTCAAAGCAAGAGGGTCTGAACGGTGCCTATCCAGCATCGTGATGCAATTGGGGAGTGCTGTGAATAAAAGACAGTGGCGATCACAGTTGAGAGCTTCGGTTCTCCTCTCCTAACACGTCTGGTCAGGGTGGGAGCAGCAGACAAACTCTTTCCTACGGGAGAGGCCTCATCCAGTAGTGAATTGAATATGGATGAATTATATATATAAGCTGCGAGCTAAAGCAAGAGGTAAAAGCGGCGAATTTACAATAAAGATAATTGTGTGTGTTCTGCCCGAGGGCAGGTACTGACCCGAAAGTTCCTGGGTAGAGTACACCGATGGCGGTTGTCATTGTCTTCAATCGGATAGAGAGGACGTCCCAAGGACGGGACCTACAGTTTAATGTAGACTCCGAACACTGATTCCGCCAGACTCCCCTTGCTGTGGAAGTGTCATCTCCCAAATTCTCGGCCAAAAAACAGTAGAAACAGCGCAAAACTCAACTTACACTCTCCCAATTTTTACTTTACACCCCCTACCCAAACTGAAAATTATGGTAGAATCGCTGACTCCAAACCACTGATATCAACTTGTGTGTTTAGTACGCAATGTTAAAATTACTCGACTTTCATGAATTCATTTATAACTATGTCATTCAAGATTTGACTTCTATATACATGGAACAGACACAAAGGGTAAATGAACAGTGTATACCTATCGCTCAAGTTATATAAAAGTTTTCTTGCTGAAATTTAACATCAGTTTCTAACTCATTTTCTGGATTGTTATTAGGAAGCTAAAATGCAAATATTACTGTTACAAATTTATTTAGTTCTAGCACTTGCACTTTTTTTATTATTATTATTATTATTTAAGTAAATTTGTATTTGAGGAAGCTAACATTTGTACGCTAAGGCTTAATCAGAATTCTGGTCAAATTTCTCGGACAAGCGTTGTATTTGTAATGCTCTTATATAATACATGTAGCTTGAGCCAAAGTTGCCTGAAGGTCTTAAAAAAAATGAATTCTATAATCGACGTTTTTACGTAAAGCGTTTTAGGGGACATAAAACCATAAACTTGTAATTTCTTTTAAACAATTTCTTTCGAAATTGAGAATAAATATCTCAAAATTTCATAAATAAATTATTCTACAAATATTTCCTGTTAATATTTCATTACATGATATCTTTGCTTCATATTCGCATTTCCGAAATAAATATTTCTTACTACCTTGCTTTGGCGTCGTCCATCTCTAATAAAATATGTTCTATTATAAATGATGTGCACGTTGTGTTTAAGAGTATCTTCTTAGTTAAGCAATTCCGTAGTTTACGCTCATCCCACCTGAAATATCCGCTTGCTGCCTTAACAGGTAGACCCGCAACTGATTCACGGACTTGATATGCAAGATTTGTTGAAAACTTGAGAAATATGTTGGACACGTGAGAGCTTCCTGTTTCATATATTGCCAATTGCCAGGCAAGCAAAATGCTGATATTTATCTCTAGCAACAGGAAACGAAAATAAAATACACAAAATGAAATGAAAATGTAAAACCATTCAACATTATAACGTGAAAAGGAATGACACAGAAACGAAATACAAAATTGATAATTCGAAGCTACTCTCCATTCAAGAAATTAGAACCGAGATTGCTTTTGTAGTTCGGACGAGTGCAAATCTATGCTAAAGACAAGAGTCATCTAGTAAGAAATTGTCAAAATTGATTTGGGAGACGCAAGGGAAAGAACGGGTTGTGTCTCCTCGTTGTAAAATGCGTTTGCATTTTATTCAATTTACGGGTTAGACTGGGTTACTGTGTATTATCGTTGTTTTTTTTCTGCTGCCTTAAATTGATGTTTCATAAATAAAAAAAAAATATATGATTGACCGTAATATAGAAGTCACTAAGACCAATTTGAATTTTCCTAAAGACTTCGAAACATTATGAATAACATTAATGAGTTTACAGCTGTTAATTTATCAATTAAAAATATATTTCAGTGCATATTACAAAATGAATGGTTAGTTATGGGTGAAGAACAAAAGTGATTTTCTAAATGTGTTCAAGTATTATTCGCTTAAAAAAGAAATTAAAGAGAATTGCGGGGATTCGAACTCATAGCCTTCTGCGTAGAACGCTAACCACTACACCATGATAAATGTAATGAAAGTGTTTTTCTCATTTCAGTTACCAGGTAATTTTTACGTAGTGAGTATGTTTCTGTTTTATTATTATCGAACAGAATTGTCTTTTCTCTATATTATCTTTTATTACTATATCTGCTATGTATGAGAAGTATTCTGGAATATACAAAGAAAACACATCTATCAAAGAATCTGAGTACAAGTAGCTGAAAGTGTCCAACTGCATTAATTTTTTTTTTCATAGTTGGAAAATTCTATTCCAGCGCCTCCAACAAGTGGGATTTACTTTCTTGAAAGATAGTACATATAAGGCTGTGTACAGACCTCAGTAGGTAGCAATGTGTCACTACTGTGGAATCGGGAGGCTTGGACCGGGTCTGTTCTGTATGAGGGTGACCTCACTTTAAGGGATGTGCACTAGATTCACGCCTCGGCGTGGTTCGGGACACAAGATAATTATAGGTCCCGGCATTCCGCCATTCAAGAGTGAGAAAGAAGAAAATGAGGAAGAACCCCATTCGGGATGGTCTCACTGATCCACCTGAGCAGGATTTGAATTTTAAAATTTCTTTGAAGGCCTTTATAAAGGAAACTTTGGTTCAGGCCGAATGGATGATAATGGGAGAATTAGTGGAATGAGGAAGTGGGAGGTAACGGGAGAACTCCGAGAAAACCCATGCACAGAGGGTTTGTTCACCACAAAGCTCACATGGCACAAGCCAGCAAGGAACCCATGCACCAGAGGTAAGCGCTCTACTACTGAGCCACCGCGGCCCGAGCAGGCTCTCTAATTGCTGCTCAGCCCTCCCAGTGTCACTTGGCCGCCCGAAACACTAACAACCAGACCACAACAGACCAAGTCCTTGTGGTCCAGGTGGTAACGTTGCGGATTTCGGATCGGCTATTGGTAGGCACCTGGGTTCGAACCCCACGGCCAACTATTGTGAATGAGGTTTTCTAGTGTTTCCCCTCAGTTTCCCCAGAAGAATGCTGAAATGAAAAAAGCGAACCTTGACAAAGGCCTTGACTAAACTCGAATACTTCCTTGTATTTCAATATCACAAAGGTAAAGTGTTATGGATTTTAGATAGCAATATTATTCTGGACTTATAATGACAGTCGTGATTGCATGCTAACAATCTAAAATGCAATGGGTTTCATTATTATGCACTTCTGTGAAATGTGCTCATTTAAGTAATCATTAAAAAAAGGGGGGGGGGGGCCAAAAACTGATTTTATTGGGCTGGGCCCACCTTGGCAAACCCTTCTTTCGATGCGAGATGTTCCGGGCTCCATACCCAGCACGGGGGCATTTTCGATGTTGGTCTAGTGTTATGATACTCAATGGATACTTGAATTCAGGTAGCAAACTCTGGTTTTGAAAACCAGATAAAAGAGCAAAGGGAAGTCGTTACACTAACCACAGGAACGAAAGCTGCCTGGATGGGCTAAAGGCCCAATATAGGTTGTTGAGCCAAAGAGTTCAATTTTTACTTTGTTTATACGAACCCTGCATGTATACGTCTCTCTTCTCTAACTTCCTACGAAACTTCCAAGTTTGTTCAAAATAAAACTCATTACAAGCACATGGTAACACGAAAAGTCTACAGACTGTTACGCACAACTCCCTGACGTTGTGTCAAGGATAAGTAGTTAAACAATCTTACAACAGATCAGGATTCCCATTCAATCGGCAAGAATTTATTTCTCAAGTTTTCCCAGTTACTATTCTGAGATTTCCAAAACACTGTCCATACATATGTTAGAACACTAATCGTATTTACAAATTCTTCCATTATCCTAGTAGGAGTGATAGGAACAAAATATATTTTAAGAAATATCCCAAAGCAAAAACACTAACCAACGAAGGCTGACAAATTTCAATAGAAGCTAGTGTTCGTCAGTTACTGCTATGTAGACTCCACGAGACGAAGAGTTCTTGAGTACGTAACAGCAAGGATGGAAAAAAAATACAGCAATTTCCATCATCCTTGTTTTAAATGTAAGAACGTAGCTTCTTAGATCATGGATTCAGAGCCAATTCATGTTTCAAAAGACCTAAACAAAGTAACTTTTGTTTACGTTTGGTCCATCCATAGACAACGGCAATATCTTCTTTAAATCAAGTCTTTGGAGGTCTTTGAAGGCACCTGGAAGATTTACAGCAGGCAGATATGTGGTTCTAAAACACTAATAAAATAAAAAAAAAATAAAAAAAAAATCGAATTTTGCTACGATTCCAGAAACGAAATACAACGTTCATTTGTACTTTTTGAGTAACTTTATTTAACCTTTCATCAAATCCAATGACATCATACCCCATTCTCCAGCACAGCAGTTTTTAGTTTATTTTTTAAAAATGGAGCAATCGCAAATGCAATAGAAAATATCTTTTCCCAATTTCATTTCTTCGCCAACTGCTCACTGTGCAAACATTCTTGAACAAAGTTTAACACTGCTTCCTTCACTCCCAGGTAAGTTGTGGCACAAAATTATTTGCAGACATAGTGCTTGAGCTGTCGTTACTTCATCTTTTGTCAACTACTATATATCTTTCTTTACAATCAAACCACGGATGGTTTGCAAATGATTTTCTAAAACTATGGGTGAAGACAAACTAACATTATCAGTTTGACTGTGGAACCTCCTTGGGGTCCATTGCTAAAGTTCAAAGTAAAAACGAACGCTCGTACTTTTGCTAACATTTGTAACATTCTCAATATGCTTCTATCACCAGCAGACTGGCCGAAGATAACTACCCCATTGACTTATAAAAGATATTCTTGTTACACGCAGCACATTCAACATACACTTTTAGTTTTCCTATTTTATTTTTACCCAACAAAAAAAATCCGTCAGCCAGTTATTTACTTGCAATGTAAACTGACAGAATGCAGTGCTAAAGTAGTCCTCACCCTTTCCTTTGAATGCCTACAGAAGAATTTAGAATAATTTTTGTCGTTTATAGAACAACTAGAACCTGTTCACCATAAATACTTGGAAAGAAGGTTAGACTGTATTTGGTTAAATTTAAACATACATGGAAACGTCGATATTGCTCGGAAAATGCTGTCTTGGCAACACATATATAGTTGTGCATCATCAGCTACAAAAAATACGGCAGATACCATACTGTTAGCAACTTTATTATTATTATTATTATTATTATTACATGCGGCAATAATAATCAACGAAATTTCCAGTTTTTAAATATTTTTGATAAAATTTAGGCTAGATTCTGGAGTCAATAGACATGATGCGTACTTCAGATAGTGTTCGACTCGACAAAAAATTCAAATGGTTCCCACGCTTTTATCCAATTTAAAATCCAGGAATTGTTTTAGGTGCATTTAACTTTTTCAATACATATCTAAATATGTAACTGGAAATGCTTAATCAAAGTTAGTGATTAAGATAACTACGAAAACAACTTACACAAAAATAACTTTCTGTACGCTGAGTCCTCAAATCCCCCGATGCATCCGAAGTTCTATTTGTATAGTTTTTTTTTTATTTAAATCCACATGCCGACCGGGTAGCCGTGCGGTCTAAGGCGTTAGGCCACCGGCTTGAGTCCCAGCAGGGTATCTTTTAACTCGAACGTGACGGATAATCGTGACGGGCCGAAGTAAACAGTTGCTAGACTGGCCCATATAAAAATAGTTTACCAAAGTTTTTAAATCCACATTTACTATTTACTTTACATTTTCAATACAAAAAGAATCAAATGTAGATATAGTTAACATTTCCATCAGAAAAAAGAGCACTTAGTCTCGTATAAGAAGAAAACCAAGACTTACAACATAAATTCTTCCTAACAGAACAAATTTCTGTGAATCAAATAAGTCAAAATCAAAGTGATGACTATACACTATACAGAGAGTAACGCAGAGTATATTTTTATTTGCGTTTACAGTAGATTTACACCATTTTACGAGTGAGCTGTTTTTATCAGTCACGCCAGGCAAATGGGACAGTACCAACAAACTAGGCCCTGTCCGACAACCTTCCAACATCCTCTCCCCAATCCTATCCTGAGCTGAGCCTGAGATGCCTACAGGCCGTGAATAAACTCAAATTTTACAACTAAGCAAGCTCCTTGTCCAAATGTAACGACTCTTTCCTTTGTTTCTCAGCACCTTTTCGGAGAATATTCGACTCTGTAACAAGTATGAAATCCAATTTCCTCTCTGCCAATTGCCTAACTTCGTGCGTTTTCCAGGATGTGTGGGAATCTGTCAAATGTACAGAATAATAATGTGCAGTGTCACGAAAATGCAACAAGAAATGTGTAAAATATTATGTTGGACTTTCCTTTACTTGTTTCCTAAAAATCACTTGTTAAATTTACTTTCCTGAAGCTGTTACCTGCATTAATCATGTATATTGTGTAAATTATAGATTTATGTAAGTTGCCTGAAACTCTTGTTGAAAAAGAAAAAAATAATGCAAGCTCAAACCCATTTAAGCTCATTAACCTATTTATTGAGGTTGTCCACTGCGCGTAGGTCGAGGGACAGAAAATAAAATAGAAACTTTTCTTGTGTTGCACAATAACGAAATAATCCTGGGAAATATGGATTAATATAAATTATACATACACATAAAAGACATGTCAAGGGAAAATATAGAGGACTAAAGTATCTGGTGTAGTAAAAAGTAATCCATTATTTTGCCAATAGATGGCTTCAGTGATCTGTATCTCGCGTTGTATAAGTCCGATCGGGTTCAACGAGATGGCGTTCAAACGATGAGATTGCGTACTACAAACACTGTTCAGATAGTTGTGATGAGTTGACTCAGTGTTGTGTGAGCGCGCGTCAAAATGGACACTAGCAAAGAGAAAATACGCTATATTTTACAGTTTTTCTTCGATAAAGGCGAAAACGCAAGCCAGGCGGCTGCAAATGTGAATAGTGTTTATGGTCCTGATACTGTAACAGCCAATCACGCGCAATTTTGGTTTCGTCGATTCCGTTCCGGTAATTTTGACGTCAAAGATGTACCACGCACTGGAAGGCCAAGTGTCGAAAATGTCGATAAAATCATGGACATTGTCGCGTCCGACCGTCATGTAAGCACTGTTTCGATTGCCCAAGAGCTAAACATTGCACAAAAAACCGTGTGGAACCATTTGCATAAGGCTGGATACAAAAAGAAGCTTGATGTATGGGTGCCACACGAGTTAACGCAAAAAAACCTCATGGACCGAATTTCCATCTGCGAATCGCTGCTGAATCGCAACAAAAGCGACCCATTTCTGAAGCGGTTGGTGACTGGTGATGAAAAGTGGATCACTTACGACAACGTCACGCGAAAACGGTCGTGGTCGAAGCGCGGTGCGCCGGCGCAAACGGTGCCCAAGCCAGGATTGACGGCCAGGAAGGTTTTGCTGTGTGTTTGGTGGGATTGGCAGGGAATTATCTACTATGAGCTGCTCCCCTACGGCCAAACCCTTAACTCGGAACTATACTGTCAACAATTGGACCGTCTGAAGGCAGCAATCGCCCAGAAGCGCCCAGCTTTGGCCAATAGGAGAGGCATTGTGTTCCACCAGGACAACGCCAGGCCACACACATCGATAGTGACTCGCCAGAAGCTCCGGGAGCTTGGTTGGGAGGTTCTTATGCATCCACCTTATAGTCCGGACCTGGCACCGAGTGATTACCATCTGTTCCTGTCCATGGCGAACACGTTTGCTGGTGAAAAATTCGCTTCAAGAGAGGCTTGTGAAAATCGACTGTCTCAATTTTTTGCCAATAGGGACAAGGGCTTCTATGAGAGAGGTATCATGATATTACCTTCCAAATG
>JAGDQP010073017.1:0-10437 GCA_022664845.1 Lepisma saccharinum | reverse complement strand
CCCCTTGGCACTTATTTCAGGTAAAGAACTATTACTATATTTCTTTATCTGAAAGTGCCAAGGGGGGCACTTATTTCAGATAGTTCAGTTCTGACAAGGAATATAATTCAGATATAGTTGAGATAAGAACTTTGGCTTTACTTTTTTACGTAACTTATATTTTGGTGGTCAGAAGGAAATAGAAACGTGTTGGAATTATCACTTGTCCCTTCTAAGTGATGAAGGAATACACATTTATGCAGTTCACACGAGAAAAGTTTGGAATTCTAGTGCAAAATTATCCGGGTCACTTTTGGAAGTGAGGCCCACAATTTAAATCAAATAATAAAATCAATAATAATGATGTCTGGAATGAAATTTATTGACACTTTGGCCCTTGTACTTAAGAACTCTTAATGTTACACATACGGTGAACTAGTTATCTACATCCTTGCTAATTACTAATAAGCCCAGTCTCCGCATTATGACAAGATTTTAAGGGGGGATATAGCATGAGCGTTCCCTTTGTGATATTGAAAATCAATAAATGAAATCATTGTAAATATTCGTATCAAACATGTATCTATTGTTCAGGAATTTGTAGAATTTACTGTAATTTTCATACAGCTCATGCTCCTTTTCTTTTGCAAAATATATGCTTTAAACTATGATAAGCGTAAATAAATATACAACATTACGAATTGTGTAATAAGTATTGTAAGTATTGCAGCTTTGTCGTGTTTTCTGCATTTCCTCTACAACTACCAGGCAGGGCCATCGGACTACCTGTGGCTGATAATGCGGCGTTGCCATTTTCACTTCGTGGCTAGGATATATAGGAGGCTATGGTTGGGCACAACGCCCGAGGGTGCGATGCTCATTTTGATTTAAAAAGTATGATAAATGATAAACAGTGGTCCCCGATATTATTATGAGAGGTTCTCAGCTTCTAAGCATTCAATCTAAAAATTTACGTTTTTAGATTCACTGAACTTCTTGCCTATGGTATTGGCCAAATTACCCCAAGCGTTTGATCTTCCCTCAACTAAGAGCTGTTTCCCGCACTTTTTTAACACCACAGGTAATCAGAATTATTCCTGTCCGCTGCCTGCCAAGACATTCTATGGGGTAGATAATATGCATAAAGAAGAACGTGATAAGTTTATGGAGTGGTATAAAAATTTGGGATAGAATTATACGTTTAATTTCCAGGAGGAATAAACTAAATAGTGTCGGGGAGATGTAAATATATTAATAATGGCTTGTTTACGTTTTATGCAACAGTTTGAGGTTGAAACAAAGGTAAATCCCCTCCTGGAAGCAATTAGTATAGCCAGGGCTTGCAATTTAGTGTTTAGGCGTAATTATTTGAGATCGGAAACCATTGGTTTAATACCGAGAAAGGCTTATCGATGGAGTGATGTCCAGTCGGTTTAAGCGATACAATGGCTTGTGTGGGAAGAAAATGAAAGGAGGTTAAAAATAGAGCACTCGTGCAATTGAAAAGACAATATATTGCATGGTAATTTTAAAGTGGATGGCCATTGGAATGATACGGAGAACGGAAAAGAACATGTTTGGGAATATGAAGGCTGTTTTTATCAAGGTTGTCGTATGTGTTATCGATCCTGACAGGATAACAGATCCACAAAAACCCTTTCTCTACTATGAATAAAAAATATGAAAGTACAGTTGCTAAAGTGAAAAGATTAGAACAATTAGGTTATGTTGTGCATACCATGTGAGGGTGTCAATAAAAAACACAAATGAAAAATATCTTGAGGTATGTTAAAAACCACCCCACATGCAGAAAAGAAAAATTGACTCCGCCTGATGCTTTGTAGGGGGGGGGGCGGACAAACGCGGTGAAATTACATTATAAAGTGAAAAAGGGGGAGAAAATTAGATATTTGGACGTATGCTCCCTGTACACTTTCTGTAATAAGGCTAAAAAAATATCCCGTGGGGCATCCATACATATTTATGTAGAAAAAGAGTGTCCACCCATCGACCAGATTGAGGGAATAGTAAAATGTACCATTCTTCCTCCAACCGATTTGTATTATCCTGTGTTACCATATCGGTCTGGGGGTAAGTTACTATTCCCCCTGTGCAGAGCATGCGCGAATTTATTAAATTCAGGTAATTGTACATATAATGATAAGGAGCGTGCCATTACCGGTACTTGAGTAGTGAATGAGGTTCGCAAGTCTATTGAAAAAGGCTATAAGTTGGTAGATATGCATAAGGTGTGGCATTTTAAGGTTGAACAATATAATTATGTTAAGAAAGAAGGTGGTGTGTTTACAGAGTATATTAATAAGTTCCTAAAAACAAAAACAGAGTCTAGCAGCTCTCCTGCGTGGTGTAAGTCTGATGAAAAGAAACATGAAGTTATAAGCAACTACTATAATAAAGAAGGTATTAAGTTTGATCCGGAGGAGTTATGTGTAAATAATGGTCGTAAGAGTTTAGCTAAATTAGCACTAAATAGTTTTCTGGGTAAATTCAGTCAGAAAGAAAATTATAGTCAAACATCAACAATATCTGACCCGGGGGAATATTTTAATAAGTTAGCCGATCCAAATATTGAGGTGCACGAAGATATCCAAATTAACGAGGACACGTTAATTTTAAATTGGCAGTATCTTGATAGCGCGAGTGTACCACACACCAATGAAAATGTGATAATAGCTGCTTATAGTACTGCCCACGCTCGTCTGGAGCTCTATAATTATTTGGATAAATTGGATAAATACGTGCTATACTATGAAACGAGTAGTATAATTTCTGTGGAGACTCGAGACGGGCCAAAGTTAGAAACAGGTGATTTGCTTGGTGAACTTACTATAGAGTTACAAGCATACGGTATTGAGGCGTTTATTAGTGAGTTTTGTTCTGGTGGCCCAAAGAACTATGGATTTCAAGCATACAACCCCGCTAATAGGTAAAATTCTTGTGTGAAAAGTTCGAGGAATAACACTCAATTATGAAATTCTAAAAAAAAAATTCCAAAAAATGAAAGAGATGATACTTAACAACGCTCCACCTGTTCACGTGTTTAACGAAAGAAAGATTACTCGCATAAAATATCATAATATCGTTTCTAGGCCGGAAAAGAAAATTTATCAGTTGGTGTACACGAAAAGAAAAAGATACGCTGATAATTATGATACGGTTCCATACAGTTTTAAAAGACAAGGAATAGATTAAATAAGTTATTATGGTATTGAATCTATTTTTCCATGTATAGAGAAGAAGAAGAAGAAATAATGGAAAATCAAATTTTATATCATTATTATTATTTTAATGAAATTAAAATATGTGTCGGTCTTGCATATGATGATAATACGGGTATTTTCTGTAGTTATTAGTTTACGTAATTACTACGATCCTATACGCTTTTCTCTCAAAGAGTGGTATAATTTTCTATCATATTTTCTATATATTGACAGCTATTTTAATTCGACTACAAAAACTTCACTACCCATAGAATTTTCTCTTAGCGCTAATTATGAGCTATCATTATCGAATAATTTTAAGAGTATTCGCCGGTGTATTATTCGTTCATCAGATGATGACAATAACGTCCAGGTAAATTTTAGTCTTTATACGTGGAGAAAACTTCATCTCAACATGCCATGTAATCAACAGGCAATATTTACATGTTCACAACTATGTAAAGACGAAACAAAATATGCTCAGAAGTGTTTAGAACAGAATAAATAATACTATTCCAGAATGTTCTAATTTGTCTAATCAAATTGTACTGGAAGTATTGGTATTATTAAATCGTAAAAATAACAATATTTTATTATATTACTAATTTATTTTATAATATATTAGAATATGGAGTTTCAACATCAATTTACATGTATTGTCGCTGGCCCGACAGGGTGTGGAAAGACGTACTTTGTAAAAATATTTCTACAACATTTTGCTGAAAATGGAAAAATATCGTATGATGTTATGGCGAATGGCAACCCTTATACAATACTCTCTCCTCATGCTCTAAATTTAAACAAAGATTACCTCAGGGTGATGAATTTTCAGCGGAAGAAGGCCCGCACCTTAGAATTATAGATGATTTAATGCGTGAATGTAATAACCGGCTTGTAGATATGTTCACCAAAGGTAGCCGCCATAGGAATTTAAGTGTTATTTTAATTCCTCAGAAAATATTCCATCAAGCTAGAGGAATGCGTGATATTTCAATAAATTGTAAATAAATAGTATGTTTTAAAAATCCTAGAGATCAGGCTCAAATGAATTACTCGGAATTTCAATTGTATCCAGGTAACGCAAAGTTTATTCAGGAAGCAAGATGCAACCTAAAATGCTCATGGTTATCTGATCAAAGGCAAAACCTAATGCATGCAAGGCGATATTACAAAATGCAGATTCGGAATTAATTCGTTCTATTTGTGAATGTTCCTATAACGCATTGCAATGGAACGTTCCGTTAAATAAAAAGGAGGAAAATAAATTGCGTAAATATAAAAATCAGCTTAGGTATTTGGTAAAGAAAGGACTGACGCTGAAACAAGAGAAATGAAACGTATAATTGTACAAAAAGGTGGTTTTGTCACTGCATTGCTTGCGTCCATTCTGGGAGGTTTACTATCTAGTCTGTTTAGATAATGCAGCATGCGAAAACTTATTTTAATTTCAACCGAAAAATTACATTATTATAAAACTATATCTAATCTCCATGACGAGATGAAATAAATTTTAAATAATAAGAGTATGAGAGTGGAAGAAAAATTGGTACAATATAGAGAGGTATTGCAAAAATATTTACACATTGT
Organism: Lepisma saccharinum; assembly: GCA_022664845.1. Classification (NCBI taxonomy): domain Eukaryota; kingdom Metazoa; phylum Arthropoda; class Insecta; order Zygentoma; family Lepismatidae; genus Lepisma; species Lepisma saccharinum. The sequence continues at coordinate 5,650 of JAGDQP010073017.1, read as the reverse complement.
TCTAATACCAACAGCAACAACAACAACTACTGCTGCTACTACTAATACTACTAAGAAACGGGGTGATGCGGAGGAGGAAGAGGAGCAGAATGAGATAATTATTACGTAAATTAAAACAAAATCCCGACATTCAATGGGATGCCTATTTTAATAATAATATTTTTGGTAAATCAATTCCTGGTGCTAATATAGTAGATTTAATATCTGATTTTGTTAGATGTCGTAAGAATAATATTCCACCCACCGGTATGGAAGCATTTGCCGTACTATTAGCATAATCAAATATACCCTTAGAGTATATTGGTAACCTCCAAAGAAATAGAGTATATTCGAAAGCTGACAGTTTCTGCTCCCGAGAGAAGGAGCAAGAGGAGCCGGAGCAATCACGTAAACGTCAAAAAGCTGTCAATTGACGCAACTATAAACTATGAGGAAGTTAGCTTATATTTACTATAACCCTTCAAACGTGCCTGGTTTTAAATAGCTCAAGCATTATGGAAAGCTATAAAGAAAACAATACCTTTTCACAGGGTGGAACAATGGTTAAAACAACAACCGACATATACCGTGCATAAACCAGCACGTATACGGTTTCAACGGAATCCCTATCTTGTGTTTAATATTGACGATCAATGGCAAGCTGATTTAAACGATATGGAAAGTCTACAAAAATATAATGATGGGTAAATAATATTTTAACAGGGATTGATATATTTAGTCGCTCTGCATGGGCAGTACCTGTTCGTAGTAAAACTGGTGAAAATATTATAAAGGCATTCGAGAAAATATTTACATCTATCCCCAGGCGTAAACCTCTGCGGCTACAAAAAAAGATACAGAGTTTATTAACAAATTATTCCAGCCTTACTTAAAAAAGCAACATATTCGTTTTTTCCCAATCGAAAAACACAGTATTAAGGAGAGCCTCGTAGAACGTTTTAGTCGCAGCCTGAAGCAAAAAATGTGGAAATATTTAACAGCGAAGAAGACTTAACGCTACATAGATGTGCTCTCCGACTAATTCACATATATAATTCTAGGTCACACGCAGTACACAAATTACCACCAGCTCTAGTGAACCAAGATACGTTTCAACAAGTGTGGAATAGACTGTTGAAACAACCAACTAGAATTAGTGTTAAAGCAAATAATATATAAAGAAGGAGATAGTTTGCGAAGTACTAAGGCAAAACTACATTTTGCAAAAGGCTACAAAGAAAATTGGACTCTGGAAATATTTAAAATAAAACAAATACAATATAAGGAAAATAAATTGGTTGATGTATTAGAGGATTTAAATAATGATGTGATGGATGGTACCTTTTACGAAGAGGAAATACAAGATTACGATTTAGACGAGATTTTAGAAGCTAAATGTAAACGAATATTTGTTCGGTGGCGGGGTTATCCTGGTTCATTAATTTATGGATTCCAGTATCCTATTTAATGAACGGTAAGCAACATTTAAAAGACCGGGGAATGTAAAGTTAAATCACGTCAATTTGAAGAGTGTGCTTTTTATTTTGTCAGATTACCCGATATTGTAAAATGTGCATTTTGTACTTTAGAATTAGGTAATTGGTAATCTTATAATATCCCCTTAAAAGAGCATAAACGTTGGAGTCCATACTGCCCTCTGTTAAGAGGTAACGTAGATGTGTGTGGTTATGAAATGGAAATAAGACCTTTTTCTATGCCTAAAATGATGGTAATAATAATAACAATATATTATTATAAACTAGTGTTATATTTGTGTATATAGCAGAAAAAATGAATGATCCTTATCTCCAATATTATTCGCATCAAGCAGGTAGTGGTTATAATCTATATAAAGGTCCACCATATCAAGAAGGATATGGTACTTGTAGTTTTCTAGGTGGTTTATTTCGTACTGTATTTCCATTAATAAAACAAGGTGCAAAAACTGTTGGTAAAGAATTGTTACGTGGTGGTATTAACGTAGCCGAAGACGTACTAAATAGTAATAGACCTGTTCAAGAGGCTTTAAAAGCACGTTGGCAAGAGGAAAAAAGTAATTTAAAGAATAAAGCACAAAATAAAATAAATCAAGTGTTGGCGGGAGGAGGAAAACGTAAAAATAAGCAAACAGGTGGTGGTGTAAAGAAGAATAGGAAGAACAGAGATATTTTAATTAATTATGGAGCAGCGTACTAGTTTTTACCTCATGCATCCCAGTAACAGTTCTATGGAATATTTTTCTCAAAATACTCTGGCGTGTTATACTACAAAATTACATCATCTCGTGTTTGACAAAGATGTGTGGGAAACAGCTGTTGTCGAAGTACATTATACTGTTTCATTTCAGAATGTTTCAAAATATTCTATTTATATTTATTACCGCGCAACGGATAATGACAGCTGGAACATAACTAAAGTAATGCCCGCCCATTATTATTATGTTAACGATATTCTATCTCAACTATAAAAGCGATAAAAAATAAATGTTAAAGCTTCGGTAAAACGCATTGAGGTCAGTAGAGTAAGAAAAGATGACGGTGGGATTGTAGTTCGTGTATCGCCTAAATTAGCCAAAATACTAGGTTTTGATCATGTTCAGCAAGATAATATTGCGTTTGTCCATCATGCGTGATTTCCGCCTGATTTACAGAAATCGCTACCCGTACACATGTATATTTATAGTGATATTGTAGAGACTCAACTGGGTGGCGATACTGTTGCTCCACTACAACGTATTATAAATACAATTATTAAAGAGTATGATGCTAGTAATGTGCATATCTTTGAACATCATCATTATGTCCCCGTACAACGTACGCAGTTTTATTATTGATTTAAGAGCTAGCACGGGTAATCCACTTCCTTTCCAATATGGCAGTGTATGTGTAAAACTACATTTTCGTAATAAGGTATTATAAAAATAAACTAGTTAGGTTATCAATAGCAGAAAAGGAAAAATTCAGTTTGAGTGTACGAAATCAGAATTAGATCTATTTGCGGGTCTACTCGCTCAAACGAGTATTATTGGTAACAAAACAGTACCATATAAACCTGTGACGTCAATATCTGATAATGCACCCATAGAGTTTGTAGTCTCAGGTCACGGTGATGATTATATTGATTTACCACATACAATGCTACATATTAGACGCAAAATTACTAAACCTGATGGTTCTGATTTAACATCTGCCGATAAGAAAATAGGTCCTGTAAATGATTTTCTCAGTGTAATGTTCAGCGAAGTACAGATATATCTGAATAATCAACTAATTTCCTATTCCTCGCATACATATCCATTTCGATCATATATTGAAAAACTACTGAATTTTAATCCCAATGCAAAAACAACTCATCTTCAGGGCGCAATGTGGTTTAAAGATATTGCCGGTCATATGGGCAGTGTGGCCGATGAAAATAATCAGGGTTTTAAACAACGCTCACTTCTCACAGCGTTAAGTCAGATCTTTGAATTACTGGGCTATATTCATGGTGATATTTTCAATCAGGAGGAAATTCTATTGTGTGGTGTATAGTTGCGTATTAAAATGATTTCAGCCAAAGCCTTATTTTGTGTAATGGGCGGGACTAGAGCAGAGAGAAAAGTTGTAATTACAGATGCAACACTGTTTGTGAAAAAGGTTATTGTGTCTCCCACGGTGAAAATGGCACAAAATAAACTATTACAAAATCCTAAATTTAGAGTAAAATACCCGATAACAAATGGTGCAGGTAAAGACAGAGATTTTACCTCAGGACATTATGGACCACACTCTTCCAGATTTGTTTTCCGGCATAGTGCCTAAACGTATTATTATTGAGTTTGTTAATAATACAGCTTTCCACGGTAGTTATCAGACAAATCCTTTCAAATTTATGCAATTTAGTTTGTCATTCTTTGAATTGTATATCGACGGAACTCCTGTTCCATCTAAACTACTACAGCAAGATTTTGATAATAAGCTATATAAACAAGCATATTCTACGATATTTACAGGTTCTGGTATTTATTATTCTAATTAAGGTAACGATATTTCACTTGCCGAATATCCTAATGATTATACTCTACAAGTGTTTGATTTAACTCCCGATTCCAGTGCTAGTGCTGCATTTCATACTAGTCCCCAGCGACAGGGAAGTGTACGATTAGAGGTTATTTTAAGCAAGAACTGCCATCTCCTGTAAAAACTGTTATTTACGGTGAACTCTCCTCAGAACCAGAAATTAATTTCCAGAGAAAAATAGATATTAATTAAAAGAAAATATTAAATACCCTTGAACGTTAAGAGGCATTACAACAGAATTTGCCTAGAAATCATTTTATAAGTGTATATGTTTTAGATCAACTACCTCCGTTCATTCATACATTTCCTGCAGCCATTATTATAAATACTAAACCTAGTAATAAGCCCCGTGAACGTTGGGTTGCTGTTTATATTTCTAATTCAGAGCACGGTGAATATGTATCATATAAGGATTTTAAAACGAAACTGTTTATGTTATACGTGGAATAATAGTAGACGCATTCAAGGTGATTTATCTCAATTCTGTGGACACTATTGTTTTCTCTATTTAGCATGTCGTGCATCTGGTTATTCACTACAGAGCTACCATTCACTACCATTCGGTCGAGTGTGGTCTATTGTGTGGGTTAGGTATAGAAACTAACTTCAAAATTGACATTAGCACTGTAGTAAGCCCGTAGCCTCTGTGCTGTGTTAAATAGGGGGTGGGAAAATATATATTTAATTGCCTGCTATAGGCTGCGTTGGAAACTGACTTCAAATTTCTGTTCTAATCTCTGCTATATTAAATAGGGAATGAAAAAGGGGTCGCAGCCTTTCATAATGTTGGAGGGCGTAATATGTGGGTTAGGTAATTTCTGCTATGTTAAATAGAGGGGGGTAAAATGGGGTAGTAGCCTTTCATAGTGATGGAGTGCGTTTGCTATGTTAAATAGGGAATGAAAAAAGGTGCCGTAGCCTTTCGTAAAATATAAGGGTAAAGTGTCGTAGTCTTTCATGCACTGGTGTAATCTCTACTATGTTAAATAGGGGTTGCCAAAATATGCCGTATAAGGGTTAGGTATCCAGCTGTTAAATAAGGGTTGGAAAAATATGTTCGTAGTCTTTTATAAAATAGGGGATGTGAAATATACTCGTAGCCTTTCACGAAGGGGATGAAAAAAGATGCCATAGCCTTTTATACATGGTGAACAAAAACTGCTACACAGCGTATCATACAGCCCTGGGAAGTGGACTCCTTGCTATTAGCCAGGTACGGGGAAAGTAGTGAAATTCCTCACAAAGTGCATTCAAGTGTCGCACTACTACTCGCGACTCATAAGGGAAGTATTTCGGCTCTAAGAGAAAATATTTGATAAGACTTAATATATATATATATATAATAATAATAATAATAATAATAATAATAATAATAATAATAATAAATCACAGCCATATTCAATCCACTAGTGGATGAGGCCTCTCCCCGAAGGGAGGAGTTGGTCTACTGCTCCCACGCTGACAAGACGGGTTGGGAGAGGAGAGACGAAGCTCTCACTGTGATCGCCACTGTCTTTTATTCACAGCAGCTCCCCAATTGTCCTCACGATGCTGGGTCAACACCGAAATATTTGAGCCCCCATCGGGAATCGAACCCGGGACCGCTCGCA
>JAGDQP010073016.1:0-10437 GCA_022664845.1 Lepisma saccharinum | reverse complement strand
GCATGTTTTACATACTTTTTTCATTTTTAACATTAACTTGTATGTTATTTAAGGTCATAAATAGCTTATATTTTGACGATGAAAGTCAAAATCAAATTAAAGCTCAGTATCAGTGAATACGGAAGTAGGTACGTATATTTATAAAAAAAAAAAAAATGGGTAGACACTGTCTACCCAGTCTGTCCCGAGAATTCGCTACTGGTCCACAATATATTTTAAACAGAAGGTGCCGCTACTAGGACATAATCTGCATCCGATTGAAGGCGGTAGCAAAATTACCATGGCCTTACCAGATGAAAAAAAAATCTTCCTAATAAGTCAAGGTATATAAACAAATTTAAAGTCAGTTTAGGTGGCTGTATGCGTTTGAAACTGAGTGCATATACGGTAATGTAAATATACCATAAAGAAAGATTGTAGTCTTTCAAGATGAAAACGGCCTCATAAGTTAGGGTTTGTGACCCCGAATCAGAAGTATTTTCTTCGAGCTCTGCCTGTTTCTCGAGATAGTGACTTGTTATACACCCTGTACGACTGTAGCATTCCCAGGGCTTACGCTAAGCTTGACGGAACGCAGGTCTGCAGGTAGATAATCATTCCATTCCATTTTGGTCAACGAACCAGATAGTTATTTACTCTGCGAAAATAATTTATATTTGACACCGGACATTACAATTACAACCTTTCCGCAAGGAACATAGATCATGCAGCACAAAATACGATGAGATAGCAGCATGCTAATGAGTTGGACATTTTATTCTGTTTGAAATGTAGTACATGCTTGCAGAAGTTAGCAAAAAAAACGTTGATGGAACTTTCTCCCTACATACAAGCTAATCGAAGCAGCATCAAAGCTTGATGCAGGAGCGGCGAGTGAATTCTGCACTAGGTAACAAACGTTTCTAGCGTCTTCGACATGTGTTCATGGACTACAATTGGATAAGTTGTTCCTGTCCTGTGGGAGAACATGAGAAACTTCTTAACGCATAATGATAGACTGAATAGGCCGATTGCAAAGACTGAGTTTAGTGTTAATCTAAGTTAGGCCTAGGCTTACACATAAATTTTCAAATCCACCAGCTTAACATAAAACATGGTCTAGCTTAGGTCTACGTCTTTGCAATTGGGCGTATCAGTTTTTGATGACATGCCTTAACATTGATACTATTAATAAAGAAGTGTTCCGTGTTTTCAAGATGGTTTTAATACTGTTTCATGGTAATTCAGATGTTGGGATTACTGAAGAATATATTGCAAGGAAGAAGCGACAATGAAAACCAGGAGCTGAATTTGTTAAGAGAACATGAAAGAAAGTAGAGATGACTAGTATAAGCGTTGCGTCAAATATTTAAGGTTAGTGTAAAGCAGGATCTCTAACGTTAGATGGCAGCACTACCTCTGTATGTCTCAAATGTATTTTGATCGTTCCACGAAATTGCAATGCAGCTCCGTACAGATTCAAGTCTAGAGAGTTCAGACTTCCAGAGATAAAAGTTCAGAACCATTTCGACAATTCTATCCTTGTCGATTTTTTCTTTTCTTTTTCGTTCGTTGTTGTAGGTCTGGTTATTCACAACAACAATCATTTCAACAATGAAGAAAAAAGAAAATAAAGATCGGCGCGAATTGAACTTTTGAGATGGTTATGAACTATCTTCTCTGAAAGTTTGAAACTCTCTAGACTTGAATTTGTAGGAGCAGTATTGAAATTCCGTTCAACGATAAATATACCTTAGATGGAGGTAGTGCTGCCATCTGACGTTAGAGATCGTTTACACTAACTTCAGAGGTGCACCCCGCGTGAACAAGAAACCTTAAACCAACTGTCTGTGATGAAAAATATGTTGCTATGCATTTAGGAAAGTCATTTTAAATAATGAATGTGCATGCTTGTCCCTTTATTAAGAGGGGTTTAGTGTGCATTTTAACAATTGAAGGTGACTTTCCAGCTAGAAAAGAGTTCAATAAAATTGACATTATTAGTGAAAATAATTCCTAGGAATTTAATCTTGAATCTTCTCTAAAAGGTTTAATCTCATTCTCTGCTCATGAATTACATTAAAAATGACCACATTCCTGTAGTTACATATCTTTAACAATTTAGTTAGAACAGCCGACACGTATCTGTATCGTTCAACATTTTTCAGGAAAAATTGAAGATCTTTTTTATTTTTATGTAAGCAAGCATTGGTGGGTTATTATAAATTCAAATGTGATTCAAAGTGTGAAAGCCTTCGAAGTAAATGAACATGCAGTAGTATATATGTGAAGATTAATACTTCTTTCTGTGGATTTAGGTACCCGTATGAATTTGAAGGTGGCCATATCAAAGGAGCGAAGAATATGTACACAAAGGATCAAATACTGAGAGAGTTGGTGGAAAGCCGAGAAGGAATGCCAAAGGAGGCTCCATCTGCTACTTCCAAAAGACACGTTCTGATTTTTCACTGCGAATTTTCTTCTGAGAGAGGACCTACATTGTAAGTAATCAAATGACTTCCGTATTTCCTGTATAAAAGATAAGCTTAGTTTCTTTCAATATTATAAATATTGGTTTAATTTCTCATACGAGACAGTCAATGTTTAAGCTTAGTATGTCCTTGGGAAGTTCAAATTAAGACGTAAATGAATGGGAAATACCCAGCCTTAGTGGTATCAGGCAAGTGCCGATCTAGACGGGCTCTGGTTGCTTCCCCTGTCCTGTTCCCGCAATATGTTGGCCTAGGAACGTCATCCGTAGCATGACATGCTTAAACAATAGGTGCCTGGTTGAAATTAAAATTTAGGTAGCAAATTTATAATACCGTGAATTATTGAGCACAAGTACATCATCTTTCAAATAGAACGTTCCTAAATTCCGTTCCGTTAGAAGCATGCGATAGAAATTGCTTCATTTAGTCTTGGTAAATAATGGATCCAGTACTTTTTTAATTCTTCACAGTTCGATACCAAGGAAGACATTTCTTCCAAAGTAGGACGTCTCATATTCCTACGCTTTTCGTCCTTCTCTTTGGTCTTGATAGTGTGATATAAGTGCTGTATTCAAGTGAAAACATTAGGGTTGTAAAAGACCTGTTTTTTTATTAGTTGGATTTTAAGAAATTACTGTTTTCTTTTCCGTAGGTCACGATTTCTTCGAAACCTGGACAGAGATTGCAACAAAGAAACTTATCCTTCTTTGTATTACCCAGAAGTATACCTTTTGAATGGAGGCTACAAGGCTTTCTTCGACTCTTACCAAGATATGTGCGAACCATGTTCGTACAAACCAATGTTGGATCCCAAGCATGAAACGGATCTTCGTATGTTCCGTTCAAAGTCCAAATCGTGGAACGGTGACTGTAAGAGTAGATTGGCTCTTCGAAATAATCTTAAGAGATTAGGTCTGTAGGTTTGTCTTTTAATATAAGATAAGTGTAATACCAAAATTAAGTGTTTCGAATATGGTTTTTTAGAAGGTTTAGATTTCATGTATTTTTACTTTGCATGTGGAAAAAAAAAAGAAGTTCGTATTTCGCACTAATAACAAATTTATGATAATGATCTCAAAACTGACAATCAATGTGGTTGAAACGAAAGATTTAAGTTCAAGTATCCATTGTTGATTTTTCTTATTCATTACATCTATATTCATGAAGTGAAGTGTATTTTTTTTTCATTTGAATGAGTTCTTATTTTTTGTATGAATTGTACATACAGTGTGAGAGATTTTTTTTTTTTTAATTACTATTTGTTTAAAGTACGTATGATCACATCAAAATTCTCGTAAGGAATGCACTTAATAATATACACGATTCTCCTACGATGAGTACATACATATTATATATATTTAATACGTTTTAAGATTTTTTTTGTGCAATGATTGTAGGGAGAGCGGGAGGTAGTGGTAGTAGTAGTAATTTCATTAAGAATTACTTCATAAAGGGTTCTGTAAGTTTATTTTAAATTTACATGAAAAGTAATGTGTTCATATGATCTCCGTAGGTTACAAGTTTTATAAAATACTAATATGGGAAATAGTTACTGAAATAAAAATATATACATATCAGTTTTCTTTGAGAATGTAAATCAAATGAAATACGTGTGTTCATAAGGTAACTACTATTTCTTCTTCTTTCCGCTTATTGACTTTTTTTTTTTAATGCAAGGAACTGAATTTGTTGAACCCGGTGTCTTAAATCAGTGTGTGAGTGAAAATAGATTATATCAAATGAGTTGCTTCGCGAGTTTTTGGAGTTAATGTAATGGTAGTTTGGTACAATCGAAAGGACAAATCACGTTTCAAGGGAGCTGTCTTGCTTTTCCAAAATGTTGTAAGAGTTTTTTTTTAATCTCTCCTATACAATATGGTTGAAAGTTGTTGAATGAAATCATCAAAAAGAATGATAGTAATGAACATGTGGTATATTTTTAGTTAACTGGGAAACATACGTGCTTTTGCATGATATCTTCAATTTCTTGTATCTCTACAAATAGCAGAGGTTCAAGTAGGGGATTCTCGTAGGTTTAGAGCTAAAGGAAATTGAAGATTTGCAGTTAACTGAAAATGTAACGCAAGTTGCCTGTTATTTATTTTTTATTGTTTAGTAGTTTCGTATGGAACAACTTTCAACCATCTGACTATACTAGAGAGATTCGGGAAACAGGTACTTCCCCACGTATTCTTTCTCAATTTCATTTAAGAGAACTGTGTTATTTTTGGGCTTAGAAATGGAGTAATAAGGTAGGGAGGGGGCATATGAGTAGTATTCTGTTACATGATACACAGCTACGAAGTAGTATAAGCAATCATTTCTGTCTTGTAATACTACTGCTATTTCTGTCAGAATGCCTAAATGAATATCACTACTGGTCATAAAGTTCACGGCACGATACGCTTATTCACCCACATACACATTTTGCACGCACATATTGACATAATAAAGTAGTCTACCTTATTGGGTCTTGTCTTCGCTTGCATGCTGTGTTATTAGGATTCACCAATTAACACATATTGAACCTTATTTCCTTCATACTTCTTGCGAGCCTGTTTCGTAGCAAGTCTTGTAAAATTACAAGGACGTGTAAGAAACTCAGCCCCGCTACGCTTCACAAATTGTTTTTACTTTCTGTACTTCCGGTGTGTTTTGATTTTATTTACTTTCAATGTTTCCCCCCACACGAAGAATTACCGTCGGTATAAGATCATGAATTGTAATTACAATGCTCTCCTGTAATGAAAGCAATACTTCACCACCACCAAAAAAGAAGGTACATACAACGGTTAGGAAAAGTAAGACGGAAACGTAAAATTGTAAAGCTATTTTAAAAGTCATTTCATATCTTCATAATATATGGTTCGAATTCAGTTCTTGAGGTCTTTAGGTATCTAAGATATTAACTTTTAAAATTAGATTTCAAAAGGGCTCATCGATTGATAATTATTAACTAATCGCAAAAAAAGCATACTGAAAGAAAAACCATGAATGCAATGTACATTGTCTCATAGAGATTGGCCTTAGAAAATTTTTCTTAAATCCATTAGATGACTGTATCTAATAGTGATAAACATATTGCACATTGTGTATTTTACCTGACGTGAAAAATTTCGTCATTGGCCATTGTCTATAAACAAGATTGTATTCATGTTCTCTGGAAATTTTCACATGACATTCCATTTCCGAAATATTTGTATAGGCGTACTTCGTAGCTAATGTCCACTTATACACAGCCTCAGACTTCAATTTAGAAACAGAACATACGTAGCTCCATTTATCTCATTTTGACCAAAATTGGACTTACGCCCTTGTAGCTCTGAGGTACAGAATTCACAATCAAGGGTATTAAAATAGATCAGGTTTAAAATTGCTTTCAGTTTCATGTGATGTGACTCTTTTTCAGCAAATCAATTATTCTTATGCCAAGCGGTTTCGTTTTTTAACTTATTTGAGGATAGTCCAGATTTCCTACAGATAGATCTGATTTACAGGAGTTATACAGACATATGCAGTATCTATCCTCGTAATATCAACTGCCTAGACTTAATAGTTTCCATGCTTTTCTCGTATTTGTCGATAATACTAAGGTAATTAGACTTAAACAAAAATCACTATAATCTGTTCGAAATTATAACGGATTCCAGTGGCAATGAAACAATTTTAAAATTAGGAGACCTTGATTCTAATGCGTCATATTTTTCAGATTTGAAAAGTGACGTGGATAATATCAAATGAATTTGCTCGACATAAAATTAGTCCGAGGTCATACAATTTATGTATACAATGCTGAATTTATTGTGGAATTATTTTAATGCTAATGGTATTCAGTATTACACATTATAGATCATATGATTAGCTCAATTTACTGGCAATTTTTATTCGGATTATAAACAATAAAGAGGGAAGAAGCTTGAAATCTGACTAGTATTGAGTCATGACAGTTGGGGTAATATTAATGAACACGAAATGGAAACTATTTTGGATAATATTCCATCTCATGCAACCCTAGGTATTATTACTGGATGATTGTCTTCACCCATCGTATTAAGTTTTGCCTCTGAGACTGAGCTTGTGACCTCTTGTTTCAATCTACCCGCTGAAACCTTGGCTGCTTCACTTTGCTAAATTTGTAGATCTTCTGAGTCATCAAAAAGATCCTTTGTTCTACCTCATCAAATATGTTGTTAACATTCATTTGTATTAGGAGTTTCTGCTTCGTTTTTATTGGACAGTTTGAAAAATGAGGTAACTGAAGCAAGCATGGATGGTTTCAGTGGTTGGATTGAAAGAATGGGTCAAAAGCTCAGTTTCACAGGCAACACCTTTACCATAAGAATCGGGCATTTATCCAGCAATGATACCAATGGCTGTTAAAGACCTGTTTGATTGGATAGAAAATGATGCATCGTACTTAGACCGTTTAGTTTTCCGAAGGAAGATGTCATCAATATTTCCCAATCTGAACGCTGATTGTCGTGACCTGTCTAGGTGATTTTATTTTACGCATTGGTTTATGAGAAAGAGTTGCGCCCTTTTGACCAAGACAGTCCTGAACACCTTCCACACACTTCCTTCATTCCAACAATTCTCCCATCATGACCCACTCAGCGTGAGCCTAAGTTGTCTAAAAGTCTTAAATAAAAATTCGGTTTGAAACGACAGGAATTTTATCAGTTTTAACTATGTAGAAACTTTGTTCCCTTCTGTTTCGTTTTCTTGAATACAGGTCCGTTCATTATCGTACATATCTCACTTCCGGAGTAATATCTCTGCTTATGTTGCTGGATTCTTTCTCCAATTCTATATGATTTTTCTTTGTCTTATCTTATCAGTATGATAAACTCAGATTCATAAAAAATGACCGATGAGAGAAGCTCAAAGCCCGAAAATGCAGAGTTCGGCAATCCTGAATCAATATTCCATGCAGAAGTAAAATTATTTTTTACTTGTCAAGAGTGTTATATAACTTGCTTCAGTCTTACTATAACTTATTCCATAAATGAATGCCTCTGTGTTGGGTGGCCAAGGAATGAACTAAAATCATAAACACACACAGCTTAGACGTGATATGCAGTGTTGAAAACTCAGTAACTTTTGTAGAGAACCTGGTGGGTTGCTTTGTTTAAACAGTCATAATTCAAGTTAACATGGGGAGATAATCTTTTAGTCTACGATCACTGTTTATAGAAAAAAAAATGTTCTATTTCTCAAGGCTACACAAAATCATCCCTACTTCCTACGTGCTGAGGGAGATGAAATAACGTCAAAGGTCAAAGCGACCGGTGATCTCCGGCGTTGTGGAACGTGTGTTTGCTTTCGTTATATGGAGAGTCCGAAGAAGGCTCCTCGTAGAGTAGTAGTACGTACCAAGTGGAGGGAAACGTATAATACAGGGGTCTCCAATCATTCTCTCCTGGGGTCCGGATTGATGGTAATATCGCAATAAAAAGGCCTTTGTGGTCCAGATGGTCGACTTTGTGTAAGACAGGCCAGTAAGACTTAACTCAGATAATAGAGCGTTGACTTCGTATTCAAGAGGTTTCATACCAGCGGTCGACCATCCTGACTGAGGTTTTCCTCAATCACACTGTGCAAGTTCCGGGATGGTACATTCAACTTAGGTCTTGGCCGATTCCGTCTCCCATCTTTTCCCCTACATATCCTGGCCTGAGCCATAGATGCCTAAATGTTATAAGTAAATTAAAACAGGACAGTATGGTATTGCCATTATATTTCTATTGTCCCTGGCCTGAATGCAGCCTTTCATTAATCCGAATGTTAACATACAGAGTTAAAGTAATTTCAGTAGCTTAAATGCATAATATATGAAAAACCACTCCCACACCGTCGTTTTAGATCCGTATCAATTGATTATTTTTCAAAAATTTCCAACCTGACTCTTTGTTTAGGTCGTTTTTTTGAATTCTTTTGTCTTTCAAGGCATTTCAGGCTCAAGATGGGATAGGGTGGGGAAGGTATTGAAAGGCAGTCGGCCAGGGTCTAGTTCGTACGTACCATCTCAGCATTTGCCTGGTGTGACTGAGGAAAAACCTCAGTCAGGATGGGTGACTCCTGGGATCGTTCCCAAGACCAGCGTTCGATTTGTTGGGGGGATGCCTAGGATTTCATCTCCGGTTGTTGATTCTGAATATCATTCCAACCAGGGATAAAATCTGTATTTCTACCTAAACAAATAGCAGCCACTAGTTTTAGAAGCCCGTTCCCCTTCTTAATTTGTAACACATTGAACACTGGTCAGCACCTTCCGATTGCTAAGTGAAGTCTCAACCAATTAAGCTAAAGCTACCTGTTTAGGTTGTTTAGGATATTGTACATTGCAACACTGTGGTCTCTCAGACAGCCAGCGACTGTGCACTGCCATTTGAAACGGGTAGTAAATTCTTCCAAGTTTTGAACAGAAAGAGTTCCAGTGGATATTTTTTTTATGAATCCGAATGTACATATATTTTTGCTGCAGAATTACATTCAATAGGTAAATTCAGATAGCTTCTTTAGACAGTTGGACTTTAGGATATCTCTAATCCGATGGTGAAGCTTTGTTGTTACGTTCCTGTGCAAGTCGCTTCTGTGAATTTGTCTAACTGCTAGAAATGCTCTTATTTGTTGATCAGGCAATGAAATCTAAACGCGTAATAAAGGTTCGCAGAGTAATCTTTAATTTATACCAAGAAAAGAAATAAAACGCGTCTTAAGGAACAAGATTTGTATTTTCTTAAATCGTTCATGTTGGGTTTAGATTCTGGTTGAGGCACGGATTGGCTTAAGTTAATTAGCAGGGTCTATTATTACCTGTCGACGCTAGTAAAGAAATTATTAGATTTACAGGGATCGTAATGTATAGATGGAAGTGAAAAAATTGGAGAAGTTATGGAATGAAGTTGAACCAATCATAACAGTAGCTTGAAACACGTAAACCAATCATAACATGTAAACGACTGCAGTTTTGTAAACATTATAATTTAAAGAATTTAGCGTTGTTTCAGAAAGTTATTAGCTCAATAGATGCAATCACATGTCAATCAATCAAATGGTTGGGGTAATCCCCGTCTGCTGTAAACAAGAGACTAGCTCACAAAAATATCGAAAGGAAATGCTACAATAAAATGTTAAATCATGATTGGTCTTGCGCTGTGGTTGGTGTTAGATATATGTATTTCTGTAATTGTTTCAAAATCTAAAAAATAAAGGGGGGAAAAACATTGAAAAAGTATGTAATATACTGTAATAATTTCTGGATAATAGAGATAATTGTATGAGTGATACCAAATTTCAGGATATGCTTTACCTATGTGGAATTATTTTCTCAGTACATTGCTATTTTCACAGAAAAATGATATTCTAGTAGCTAACAATTGGTAGATGAAAAACATTATTTTACACACCTGTACATATATTATGAATATGAAAATAGCTTTGCTTGAATTCCGCCATACTATTCGATAAAACAGTAGTTACGCATTTTCCGTCGGCCTGAGCCAAGGTTTCCAAAAGACCTTAAAAATTCAAACTTATTTTCCGTTTAGAATAGTTATAAAGTAGAGTGAAGGCAGAATTTGATAGTTTTTTTTATCTGTAAACCTGTTTCGAGTTTTATCTTAACATGTTCAAAATGAAAATACTAAAAAAAATGCTTCGTAATATTCTTTTGTATAACGTTGACTAATTTTGCATTCATGGAATGCATTTTTTTTTTTTTAATTTTGTGTTGGATTATACTTGTAGAATGATCTTAGTTCCTTTATGTGTGTGTTGATCATCGATTCAACGTCAAATATTTAAGTTCTCTTATTGTGTCAAATACGTATCACTACATATCAATGTTAAGAGCAACTGTATGGGTAATTGTAGGTCTTATACAGTTGATTATAAGAATAAATTACTTAAAATTATGTATATGTTCTATTCTTTGTGTTGTAATAATCAAATCCGCTTTTGTTTT
>JAGDQP010073014.1:0-10437 GCA_022664845.1 Lepisma saccharinum | reverse complement strand
TTTATGCAATTAAATCTCCTCTCACGTGTCTTTTCTGTTTACTAGCGCCTTTTATCTCTTTGCTAACGTCAACATTTTCTCTCGCGTACGCTAACTGCATTGTGTTAATTTAGATACTATATGCCAATAACCCGAGCATAGGCAAAACAAATTCCGGATTTTGAATTTCTCTCTGGTTTTGAAACCCCAAAACGTATTCCGAAAAAAAAAAAGACGGCAACCGATTTTCTAGAAGCTTTAGCCACATTCAATAGATTGCCTAAATGCAATGGCGACACGCCGGATCGAATCGATCGCTTCTTTCAAGACTTTGAAGTAGCAAAACTCAGAAGTGGTCCGCAGCAAAACGAAAAGAAATGCTAGGCACATGTCTAACTAACACGGCCCAGGATTTCTATAATTTACTACAAATTGACACCACTTTCTCTGACAAAACGTTCGATGACATAAAGAAACATCTTGTTAGTACGTGTAGCGGCATGTCGTCGCTATTCAAAATTGACGATATAATTAGAAATCGTAAACAAACACTCATAGAGACCCCGTATCAATACGTCATAGCCAAAAAACCATTGATTCGTTCCATATTCCTGATACAACTGAACAGAAGTTAGTTCTGCACATTATACAGGGCTTCCGTTCTCACATACTACAGGATGTCACAGGTAAGTCAATAAAAACGATACCAGAACTTATCTCTGCACTCCAAGCGATAGACCAAAAACGAGTATCTTTAGAGCAACGCAGATGGGAGGAAAATCAGGAATTGTGTCAGTTGAGTTTGGCACCTAATAATCAGGTACCATCCACACGAGCGGCGGCTCCCAATTCGATAAGTCCTTCTATAGCCTATCTTCAGAGTGAAATTAGGAAATTACAGGATACAATAGGACATCAGCAGGAGACCCCGCGTGTTTCCCCTAAGACACCCCAAAATCAGTCCGAAATAGATAAACTATGTGCACAAATGACTAATTTAGTCATGCAACTCAAACAAAGTTCTCAAACACAGTGGCGGAGAACCAACGACAATAGGGCCCCCACATTTAATAACCATGCTGGTCATAACAATTTACAGGGACGTCGCCAGAATTTTCATCAGGGCTTCCGTCCTTATAATGCACCAATTGGTGCAAGGCAAAGAAGAAATGGAGCAGCCTCCCAAATGCAACATCAGGTAGCCAATGGCAAACCTACCATCGGTTCACCTAGTGCTCCTATATTTTGTAGAAAATGTCATCAAGGGAATCATTTTGCTCGAGATTGTCGTGCGGTCTGCCTGACCAAACAAAGGGAGTACATTTAAACCAAATTTGCCTGTATGTGATACGAGCCCACTTGCCGGCCTTCATACTATAAAGGTTCCTCTTATCAAACATGACAACTTATACTTTGTACATGCTCAAATAGGTGAACGAAACTGCTCTCCCGTTTAAGACTGTGGATCCCAATGTAGTCTTTTGGATGCTAGATTACTGCCTCCCTCAGATACGTATGAAACAACATAGTATTTTGCAAGGTATCAATGGTGGACAAATAAAATGTAATGAAGTAGCAACATTAGATATTCAAACCGCGAATAAAAGTTTCGGCACATGTTCAAAATTGTTCAAACTACCGATCATCCATCAACTCTTCTTGGTACCAATTTTTTTTATATAAATATGTGTTTCAGTTATCGCCTACGAATAGATCCTTAACTTTAATAACACTAACCAAGAAAATTAGTGTCGCACCGACACCGCGCCGACCCGCGAATCTGACACATCAAATGTCTGATACAGGTTTTTCTCAGGTCAAAATACCTGCCACGTCCACTTTCGTGACCACTCAACAGGTAACGTTGAAACAAAGATCTCAAATATAGGGGCCAATTTCACGTCAATATCTGTAAAAATTCAAAATTTTTACTTTTCGAACCAAACTTGGAATAAATTCAAAAATGTTGAGGCACCTACAGGAATTTTCACACCAAGTCAAACTCACGTAGTGATCCAAAGTAATAGTAATAAGAGAGTTCGATTGCCCAAATGTTCCAAAATTGGACAAGCACTTCCTTGTGAAGTGGTGGCAGCCGTGACGTCAACAACCCAGGTGGACAATCCTCCGGACTCCCCGGTAGTCTCTTTTCGCCGACGTGACTGGATGTCAATGTCGACCATTAGACAAAAATAAGACATTCAGCACCGCATAAAAAAGTATAAGCAGTAGTTTGATCCGAACCAAGTGAAAATTAATCCAAATCTGATAGATCAACAAAAACAGGAAATTTTGGACTTAGTTTTAGAGTTTCTTGTGGAACGACGATTGTTTTGGCATAACGCATTTAGTGGAACACAAGATAGTTACAACTGACCCAGACTCGGTCTATGTCCGCCCTTTCCCTCTCCCCTTGCATCTTCGAGTGGAAATGCTGACTCAGCTTCACAAAATGGAAAAACAGAAAATAATTCAAAGAGTTGGTTCTTCAAATTACAATCACCCGGTTTTTCTCATACCCAAGCCCGATTCCCCAACGTTTCCTCCCGGATCTCCGTATGCTGAATTCAAAAATGCATATAGTAAGCTTACGGATACTCCAATATCGATGAAGCCATATCAAATATATCGGAATAAATTCCTGACGAAATTTGATATTTCTTCCAGTTTTCACCAAACAAGAATGCAAAAGAATCTCTGAACAAGACATCTTTTTCAGTAGGATCTCTCGGAACCTTCCAGTATCTCGTCCCGCCAATGAGATTCAAGTCAAGCCCTTCGGTGCTTACAGCCATGATGCAACTAGTTACGGATTCCCTGTCTAGTTCCCTGCTTCCCTTTTATCGATCTATGCAGATGATATTACGATTCATACAAAATCATACATTCGAAGTCTTGCAGTAATACGGGAATTATTTGAACGTTTACGAACCGCTAACATTCGCCTCAAGCCATCCAAAGCATAATTTCTATTTTCATAATTAGAGGTCCTTGGTTCAGTTATATCCGGACAAACTGTACAGATGTCACCTAAATTAATTTCAGCTATTGTAAATTTTCCGCAGCCAAAAACGAAACGGTAAATTAAGCAATTTCTCGGAATAGGAAATTTCTTAAAGAAAAATCTACCACAATTTGGAATTGTAGCTCGACCCCTCACAAAATTACTCCGTAAGTCGGAAACTCCGTGAGTGCCCGTATCCGGCTCGTCTAAACATATTCGAATACTACGCCATTTGCTACATGAAAACTACATTACATGATAAGTCCCCAAACCGGTAAGTATGGTAACTACTCCAAATATGAACATGAAACTGGGAGATTGACAAGAAGCTAAGGTGTGATTGAGGGAATTCTTAGTAAACTATATTTGTGTTTCGTACAGGAAACACGATGAAAACTGATTGCGGCAACACCACGTAACATCATGGGTATTACAACTGGCCCAAAAATCTCTCACTCGAATACACTTTCCATTGTCAATTTGTTTAAGCTGGCTTTTAAAATACAAGGGAAACAATGGTTTATGGTTTATTCTGAATCTAGGTCACAAGTTTCCAATTTTAGTTTTGTATTATGAAATAAAATGGTTCGAGACATAAATTAAGATGAGAAAGTTAGATTACAGAGATGATGTCACATACGATGCTGGGAATTTCAAATCTAAAGATAAAAAATTAAGAGAAGTAATTACCTTATTTCATAGAACTATATAATTAGTACAGCGCTACGAGCTTAAAGTTGCTGTACTTTATGTTGTGTTTTAATTACTTCCAGAATAGGAAAACCTGTGAGCTGCGAGTTTAATGTTTGAATTACATGTGTAGATTTAAAAGTCTACTCTAAACTTAACAATATAGTACTCACCCAAATTCGTAAGTCCACATATAGATATTACTATCGATAGCCAACCAAGCTCTACCGATTTCAGTGAAAAGGCCCATCAAGCAATTATACACCATATCTAGAGTTTAGGTTAAGGAGAAACAGCTAGTGATGGATAGAATACACAAGTCTATGAACAACGCCAATTTCACCATATCAAGATTTTGATGGGTCAACTGTAATTTGAGAAACAATTTATATAAGAGTTTAATTAAACTTATTCAAAACAAGCAAATCAACTTCTAATTCGGCAAGTATGTAAACTTACTTTATGAAAACAAAAAAATATTGCGCAAGTATGTAAACTTACTTTATGAAAACAAAAAAATATTGCTTCCATATATCTTAGAAGTGTATTTGCACTTTCTACTTTCTACAAGTAAATACGGTTTGCAAGAAATGAAGAACATTGCTTGCTCGCTTGCTGGATTTATTGATCTCTCTCTCTCACACACACACACGCACACATACACACACAACGTCATCCATCCGACCTGAGCCAAACTTTCCTAATGGCCTTAAAAACTAAATCAAAACGTAACAGCTTCCTTAGAAGAAACACTTTTTTTTTTTTATCATCTAGGGAAACTGTTGAAATCTTAAAACAACGAATCGTTAGGATTACATCACACATAAACGTTATCACCAAACTTTGGAAATGCAAACAACACAAACACTAACTAAATGTAAATTAATTAAGTTAACTTATGGATAGGATGGATGTGCGAGGAGACTTCAATTGGAAAACTTCCGTATGGAACCTCGTTCTTCAGGGGTAAAAGAGTTTTGAACTTAACACCTTTAACGTTTCAGACAATTATAAGTTCATTTAAAAAAAAAATAAAGTAAAAGAAATAGAAAATTCGGAAGGGAGAGAGAAAATGTGCACATATAAACAACAGTTGGCTTATATGTGTGGTATATTATTTGAAAACAAAACTGCCAGAATCATAAATAATAATTAAAAAAAAAAAAAAAAAAGCTGTCGTATCGTTTGCTTGCTACGGTGTTGAGTAGGTGTGGTTTTGGTTACTTTTGTAAAATAAATTGTAGTATATGAGAGTTGCGAGTAGGAACAACTAATCATTATACAAACCCTGGAAATTGAAAGTGGCGAGTAGGAGCTACTTATGAAAGAGGTTCTTGGTATTATGGAAATGTAAATTAACAAGATGTCGATTAAAGTAACTGATGTAGTACTAAGGTGTACGGGGCTCTAGCTTCTTCTCTAGTTTTCTAATATCGGACGTTCTTTGAAGAAAGAAAGAACCTACTTGGTATTCTCCGGTGTAGAGAAGTTTTTACTCATTGTTCTCCACGTTACTAAAGTAATTAGTGGTTATGCTACATTCAATCTCTAGCGATTATTTCTTTACATTCTACTAGTACTCATAGGTAAAATCAGTCTTCTGGGGAACAAATAAGAATAGCAAGAACACATTGGCGCAGTTCGTCATGGCTTCTTCACGAACGCCTATGTTAGAAAGATTCAATCATAACACCATGGATATGAGAATATATTTACAACAATTTGATAATTATTTTTAAGTTAACGGAATCAAGGAGGAAATGGAAGTGATTAACTTCCTAACGTGTATTAGCCATGAATTATGAACTCTGATTCGCGACAACTTTACTCCAGTGGAAGTGAAAGACCAACCCTTCTCAGAATTGAAAAAGATGATGTTGGATCACTTTACACTAAAATTAATATAATCGTGGAACGCTTTAAATTCCATTCATTGAACCAGTTCGAATATCAGTCCTCACAAGACTTCGTAATCAAGTTACGAAACCAAGCAATGAAGTATGCTTTCGGGGAAGGCCTCAAAGATTCATTAAGGAATCAGTTGGTTATAGGTATAAAGAAGAATGACACACAAAAAAGGCTGTTGGCCAATCTTCAATTAACTTTACAGAAAGCCTTGGATATTATTGCTGTAAAAAAACAAGTGGAGAAAGACGCTTCATATTTTCAGCAAGACAATTTCAGTAAGACAACCGGAATGTTTTACCGTCAAACAAAATAAATATAATCCATCATCTTCCAATATCACGTCTGGGAAAAATAATCAATAAGTAAAGAAATGTTTTCTCTGTGTTAAAAACACAAAAATTTTGCCAATTGTTTTGCAAAATCTTTAGTTTGTAGAAAATGCCACATTAACGGTCACTTGGCTAAGGTATGCAGACAGAGTACAGAGACGCATACGGTTCAAGAAATTACCAGAGGACCAATTGTTTCCCAATATGGAAATAGTGAATACATTTCATCTGGATGATATTCTCACCTTATTACCGTTGGATAATGTGCAACATTCGACTACACATATCGATGGATCTCTGGAAGTTCCACTCACGTATAAAGAAACTGAATTCAAAGCATAAGTACACAGTGGTATTAAGAATAACATAATGTCCATTGCCCATTCAGTAAAGCTAGGGGCAGCCTATTTTTTAAAACAGAACGGAGATAGCATGATTTTGGTTAACAAAACACAAATTGAAATTTTAGGAACAGCTTCAATTCGAGTACTACATAATGACAAGGTATCGAATCTGTTATTTGCTATAACATTATTGGATCTGCCTTACACAATTATAGGTACTACTGCGTTGGACATATTAAGACCTGAGTGGAGAATGAGAAGCTTTAATCAGAAAACCGAAGTAGAGAAGAGATATCTCCTGAATCATATGCACCTTTAAGTAATTATGAATTATTGTCGGAAAAGGTAGATCAATTTCTAGTCAGACAATTTACTTTAGATCGAAACTTACAATTACTTCAATCCAACATACAGATACAGAATTTCAAGTTACCTACGATCTCTTCAATAAAAGAAGTTATACTAGATTCCACAGAAAGCAGGGTTGCAAAAATCATGCTTTTTTTTTTAAAAAAAAAAAAAAAAAGCTTTTCTTGTTTAAACAAGGATTTTTTTTTAAACCACGTCTTTTTGTTTAAATACTTTGCATTACTTATTTATATTACATACGGATAGAAATAAATTATTTTCCCCTTAATGCCCTTATGCAGCAGCGGGGTTTACAGCTACAGCATCAAGTGGAATTCGAACCACTACTCGGTTTGCACCTGACAGAAATTGTCCTCCACCTGGACTCGAATCCGGGACCCCTTGAATACTTGTGAATATAATTATTAAGAGTCAGTTCAGAAGAACAAAAAGCTACACAACTGCACAAGTGAAATCAATATACAGAGTTATAGTATACAGAATTATTAAAATAAATGAACACTTTCAAAAGACTACAGACTACAGATCTAATTTAGCCCAAGTTAGTTCACTGAGTCAGAAATACGACTTAATTTGCATATCAATAAAAGAAGTGAATAAAGGTAGTACGAACTGTTTAAGTTCACTCTGGCTCTGAACCATCCATACATATACATACATACAGAAAAAACTTTTGATTTCAATAAATTCATTTCCTGCCCTGCGGTTTTTATGAGAAAAAAATCTTGTATGGAATTTCGGTGTATTTTATCAATACTAAACATTGTTAGAACAAAAGAATATTTAGATTTCTTGTTTTGATTGCAATTGCATAATAATAATGTACGTCACTGGATGCAGTCGATAAATTTTGCCAACTTCTATTTTAGCAAAGTTAACTTTCGCTTCTCTATGAAACAACAGGCATTCAGGCAAGCAGAAAGATACAATTTGGTTTCGTTTCGTTTGTTTAGGCTTTATGTCCTTATGTAACAGCAAGGTTATGAAGGACAAGACCTACTGCTTACAGTAACATCCGAACCACTACTCGGTTTGCACTCTGTGGCCTCATCGAGAATCGAACCCGGGACCCGTTGATTACAAGGCGAAAATTAACGCAGATGGTTTAATATGTCCAAAATGAAAGAAGTGATACAACTGAACGAGAATGAGGACAATAACGAAACAGAGGATATTAGGATAACCGAGTCGTTGAAACCGCGACGAGTATAAAGGAAGTCACGAAGCAAGCGATCCCTGGAAAAAAAAAAAAAAAAATTTAAAAAAAAGGATTTTTATATAGAGACTTGGATACAGCAACATGGATTTGCTCACGTATTGATTACAGAAGAATTTAACAAACAGAGACAGAACATAATGACTTTGGTGAAGTCGAGTCTATTAGATAAGGACTTTAATCTGTTGAACTTGTTATAATTATCTAGTGAGAAATTCGGAACTGATTAATTTTAGAGCTGGTGGACTGATCTAAAGATTGGATTATAATATTGACGAGCAAAAGTACCCGCCCGTTGGTACGTGGTGAATATATATTGGTCATTGGGCCATTAAACAATACTCTCTTCCACATGGCGGGCTGCGCCTTTAACATGCTAACTTTTGGGGGCTGCGCCCTTTTTATCGTAACCAAACTCTATATGAAGGGGAGAACACTCGAACACTTCTAATTCAGTTCAGACTTGACGGAGAGGAATGATGGCTCATCAACTTTTTTTTTTTTTTTTTTAAAATGGCCAAAACCGGTCCAGCAGAACGGTGGGACGAACTGGACAAAGTTTGTGATAAATATTCCCCATAAGGAATACATAGGGGAGAACACTCAAACACTCTCCTTCAGTTCAGACTTGACTGAGAGAAATGCGGTTTTTTGACGGCTCATCTACGTGATAATCCGGAAATACGAAGGAAAGAATGATCAAAATCGGTGTAGTAGAACGGCCGGACAGACTGGACAAAGTCTTTTTTAGCAAACTTTTTTAATATATAGACTGTTTGCGATAAATTAAATGTAATTCAACATAATTGAAGCTAGTTGTGAGTTATGTTCCCATAGAAAAAATGTTATTTTCTTAATGCAATTTAATTATGTGTACATCTAGTAATATGATTTTTTCTTTTAATTGTTTTACATGGCAGGGTGTTAGAAAAGTACACGTACTTTGTTTTTACTTCATTTAATTTTTCCTCGCTTTCTTTTAATGTATCGGGTTTATGGAAAATGGGGTAAATGTAGTATATGAGAGTTGCGAGTAGGAGCAACTAATCATTATATAACCCTGGCAATTGTAAGTGGCGAGTAGGAGATACTTATGAAAGAGGTTCTTGGTATTAAGTTGTTATGGAAATGTAAATTAACAAGATGACGATTAAAGTAATTGATGTAGGATTCTAATGTATAAGAGAATCATGGTGTTTATTAAAGAAGACAATATCAGGTTGGTTCGAGTCGAAGAATTAATAATATGAGGAGGCGACGAACCAGAAGTATATTGTAATACATGGAATATGTACTAAGGTGTACAGGGTTCTAGCTTATTGTCTAGTTTTCTAATATCGGACGTTCTTTGAAGAAAGAAATAACCTACTTGGTGTAGAGAAGTTATTACTCATTGTTCTCCAAGTTACTAAAGAAATTAGTGGTTACGCTACATTCAATCTCTAGCGATTATTTCTTTACATTCTACTAGTACTCATAGGTAAAATCAGTCTTCTGGGGAACAAATAGAAATAGCAAGATATAACAAAAGTGTTGAAAAATGAAAGCTACATTTTATTTAATTTGCCCTACTGTGTTGAGGGCATTTAATTCAAACAGCGTTGATTTGAGTTTATGGCATAGTGTTTAGCTATTTAAATAAAGTAAGAGAACAAAATTTACAAATCGATTAAACACAATATTCGCATTTAGCTGATACAACTGTAGTTCTGTGAACTAAAATTTCAAGTATGAATATTATTAGGTACATGCTGCAATTATACTCTTATGTGTTGTGCATTCATTCAAAGTAGAAACCACCAGAAAATATTGCTACATAAAATAACCCTCACCATAAAATAGCCCTACATAAAAGACAATCTATCTTTAATTTGGTATTATCTGAAATTGAGTTTTATTTGTTTTTAACTGCTACAGTATATATAAACAGCCACTTTTAGATATTAAACGTAAGCTGTTTTATATTAATTAGAAGCCAGTGATGGACATACCATCTACTTAATTACAACTATCAAACACGAACTGGCAAATAATAATTTTGTATTATTTGTGGAATTATTTTATATTTTTTCCATGAACTTGCTTAGTATCAGTGCAAAACTAAGCCACGCTTACTCGTATATCTACCAAATTTGCATTCTGAGACTCCTTTTGCTTTCTCAACAATATTCAAAATGGATTGTAAAAGTTTTATCAAGCCTCAAAGCCGATTTGTTAACGTATGGTCTATTTTACACAATTTTGGATCATAGAGAAACCTTTGTTCTTTTTCCACACTATTTTATTTGTTTGTAGGGTTTTTACGTTAACGATAGAGAAAAACATGTGATACGCCACAAGACCAGAGTACGTAGACATATCGTTTCAAATCCTGAAAAGATAATAATAAAATTAATGCAACCGCGATGTAGACACACGTGATCATTTGGGAGGGGTCGAACCTTCGATATTTTCTTCCCCCTTCCTCGCCGTCCAAGAAGTAGACAAGTCAACAATTGTGGTCACTTCCAACGTCTAAATAAGGTTCTTGTTCAACACGCAGCCTCAATTAAGATGTGGTTCAAAGCTAACATCTAGTAATATCATTGTCTCAAAGAT
>JAGDQP010073013.1:0-10438 GCA_022664845.1 Lepisma saccharinum | reverse complement strand
ACTTAGCCAAATCGATATGAGAACTACTTGGGAAAGAACTTGGCCAGTTTTATATATGAAAACTTCCACATGCTGAAACATCTCTCTTTAGTGTACTGCTTCGGAACTTGGCTGTTTGTTTTTGACACGGAGTGTTTTGGATTCGGATTTATTTTTCTGTTGAAGACAGACTGTGCTTCAACCTGGTAGGATACATTTGTTTTTTCTTTTACATATGACAATGATTATAAGAAAAAACGTACTAAGAAATATGAATTCTTACGTAGAGAACAACATTCAACATAATGTCAGTCGAGATGACATGTAGTGACTCATTACATTTGTTTGTTTAGAACAATTCAATGTAGTTGTAACAGCGAACTCTATTCCTGTCAATAGGCTGTCTAGAGTAATCTATCTCCTAAGAAACCTCAAACTTTGTGTACCAGATAATTATGTGAGGACAGTGTAGTTTGCATTTTTTCTGAGTATTATGTCGTATGGAATATCACTATGGGGGAATAGTGCTCACATAAATGATATCCTACTACTGCAAAAGAAAGCTGTCCGGATAGTCTCTGATTCAAAATGTACTGAGCACTGCAAACCTATTTTTATTAGATTAAGAGTTTTGATTGTAGTGAAAATTTGTACATTTTCATGGTTTTGTTGCATACTCAAAAACAGCTACCTACATTACAATGTAGAAACAATATACATTGTTATAATACAAGGAATAATAATCTGCTTGATGTCCCGTTCAACAGATTAACAAAATGTTCGAAAAGCTATGAAAACCTAGGGTACAGACTTTAAATAAATTACCACAGGAATGTAAGAACTTACCAGATACTGTGTTTTGAAAAAAAAAAACTACATAACTGGTTAGTACCTCTGCCATTCTACTCCATAAATGAATACTTTGAGGAACTTAGTTCAGAATAATTGCAAATGTCTTATTGTAATTCAGTGCACTCTATGTATAGATATTTTGTTAATTTTTGTACCTACGTTGACGTTATCTATGGCCATACTGGCTTAATGACAATAAAAGTACTATTACTATTAATATCTAGGCCGTCAGTCCTGACATCTGTCGATGGATTATGAAATTAGAGGTATTATTTTCAATCAATCTTAGCTGCTCCTGCTTTTCCTGTATAGCTCCCAAAATTTAGCAATGTTGTTATAGCATACGTTGGAATACCTTTTTCATAGCTGTTTTTGTAAATACAGTAGAACCGCGGTAATCCGACCTCCGATGGTTCGACTCCTCGCATAATCCGGCGGAGGTTTTGAGGAATGTCGACGTATGTTTGTAATTGTCCTCAAAATCCTAGTACTTTGTTGAGTACGTTAGCTGGTGATACTCGATGAGATTGTTTAAGCAGTGAATTTTTACAAGTGGACAGTTTGTTTGTGCTAAAAATCGTCTTTCAGTGTAGTGTACATAGTGTACTCGTCCCGTTATGGCAATTAAAAGCGTTAACACGTGACGCTGAACTTGAAGGACTTTAATGGATTATATATTTATGCTGCCCTGATAATCCGATCTTCCTTCCGTTCCGACCATGCCCTTAGTCCCATAGGTGACGGATTAACGAGGCTCTACTGTATAGCTATTAAAACCTAAACTTTTTTATGTTGTTTGTCTTAATGTTCTTATTTTGATTAGTCATGTTGAAATTCTCCGCCAGTAAATTTTCCTTTGTTAGCGGTTCCCCTTGATTCTGCTCCTTGGAGCGTCTTGCGGAGTTAGCTATGTTTGTGCTTACATTTGCTGAAAACAATCTTCTAATGTCTTCATTTTCATATCTATCCCACCATGTACTTCACCAATGCTGAGATTTTTTTATTTGTAATATCTATCCTAGTCTGTGATACACAAACTTCCTATTTTGTGTGTATTGTACCTGAAATAAATAAATAAGGTTTATTTTTGCATTTGTACAGTGTTTTTTATTGTTGAATAGGTGTTAGGCTGGAGAACTGAAACACGTAACGATATTTCCAAGCTTGTACGGATAAACTGTGGTTGTAAAAGTGGACACAAGAGCATATATTTCGAACGAAAAAAAAAAGTTTTATAACAAGAAAATACGTATGTCTAATTCAGTTAAGTGAAAAGTGTTTAACTCAGCCTAATTCGCTTTTGCGTGTGGTGCAGCTATAAGATATCTGAATGGTTCATATTTTATTTTAAAATCCTCAGTAAATTTAACACTTAGAGATTATGGTGAAATCCATTATTGAAAACAAAAATATTTAGTTGAAAATAGTCATTATTGCACGGAGACTACTTATTAATATACAGTGAAACCTCTCTATAGCGGACAGCCACGGGGAATGGAAAATTGTCCGCTATAGAGAGGTGTCCGTCTTGGAGAGGTTTCGATATTTTCTTACGTGAATTAGTGAGCAATGTCGTATGCAACCAACCTGGTGGATGAAGGAATTATACTGTATACCTATAACTAAAAGCTTACATTACCCTAAGCTGTCTAAACTGTACTTTATGTTACAACTTAGAAATAACATTTTCCGTACGTTTGTGATTTTTTTTTTCAAAAGAGAGAAAAGCAAAAATGCTGCAAAACCGTGAAATCTGTAATTGTTTTTGTGTAATCTTTTCTCTCGGCTTTCTTCATACGACTTTCTCTCTTCCGTCTCCTCTTCGATGTCATGTGCCGCTATTTTACCGTACGAGTGGAGTACGTTTCTCTCTTTGAGCATATTGGTTTATCCAGAAGTGTACGAAAAAATGTGCAGTTCCATCAGCGTTAAAAAAATGTTTTTCGGACTGTAATTACGAAATGTGGAAGGCAATTTGTCCAACCATTCTATATGATAGTCGACATGTTGACAATCTGCGGAAATCACTTTGAAAGTGCCCGTTATACGGAGGTAAATATTGCCTAAAAATGACAGAAAACACTGTCCGTGTCCGCTTTAGAGAGGTTTGCCATTACGTTTCTTCGTATGCCGATGGTTGGGGATTACAAAATATGTCCGTTACGAGAGGTGTCCGCTTTATAGAGGTGTCCGTTACGGGAGGTGTCCGTTACTAGAGGTTTCACTGTATCTACTTACGTTTGTAGTCCCAGAGATTGCGTGCACGTTTTCCAGTATTAATAAAGTTATCGCTTCTACAGAGTATATCAAATCTTAAGACAGTATGTTGAAGATGAAAGATAGATAGTAAAAAAGAACAATGAAGTGGACAGTGTCCTGCTGTTCTAATACCACATTTACCTGAATCTAATGCGCACCTTTCTCAGTCGAATTTAGTTTCCGAAATTTAGGATCGATAGCACACAAGATTCGCATGCATACTCGGAAATTCTGCGTAGGTACTTCGGGTACTTCTCTGTTTGTGTACCTCGTGTTTGTCGTCGTCCCTTGCTTCGCTTACTTTCGGGTTTTTTTTTGGTGGGAATTATACCGTAAAAAAATCATAACACAAATCCCTTGCTATATAAAGTAGTTACCGTATATTGTAATACAGGTAGGTTAATGATAACAGATATGTTGTATACGG
The DNA here is from genome assembly GCA_022664845.1 of Lepisma saccharinum. Lineage (NCBI taxonomy): Eukaryota > Metazoa > Arthropoda > Insecta > Zygentoma > Lepismatidae > Lepisma > Lepisma saccharinum. Next base: position 6,921 of record JAGDQP010073013.1, on the reverse strand, counting down.
TCAAAATTTTCACTAGCTTTCAGGTTGGACATTACAATCGCCAGTAAACTTTTCTTTTTCTATTTCAGACCCTTCAAAATTGGGATGCGTGTTACATTCGATGGCGCATTAGATTCGAGTAAATACGGTATTTCCTTTTATCAAAAATAAACAAGTAAAGCTATACCCTGTGCGATACGCACGCGCCGTGAACGGTGCATGGGGGACGTGGAAGTAGCGCTCCACATTTTCTTGACCTACGGTACGAAGTAAAGTGGGGTAGTCAGTCCCACGATCGACCGCCTTTACCTTCCCAAGGCGCCCAGGAATACCAAGGGCACTCCGGTACTCAATTTGATAGGAGACTGAGTGCACGAGAACACTAAGAGAAAAGTGTCCAGTGTCCTGGCCGGGATTTGAACCCGGGCCGCCCGATTCGTAGTCAGACGCGCTACCGTCTGAGCCTTACCTTAACTTCTACTGCTGAAGCGTACGCCTGGCGACGCGAAAATATCGTTATTAGTGTTTTTTTAGTTTTCTTAGTGTTTTTATTGTGTATTTGTGATACGAAGAACATCTGGTTATTCGAAGGTAAGTGAATCATGTTTTTCTCTACGAAGCCAATCGTGTGATTAGTATCTAATAATTTAAATAATTCGAAGAAGCAATGACGTCAGTTCTTAAGCTCACGTGAGCAGTTTGAGTGCACGCCACCATTGAGACTACAAAAGAGAACACTTAACTCGTAAGTAGAAAATGTTTGGACTTATATTTTGTTGCCGCAAAGTCGGCTTCGTAAATAAAGCAAAATTGCCTTTGAGAGTAATGCACATTCATTTGTTTGCACTTTGAGGCAGTCGAAAACTATGCAGAATCGACAGAATAATGATGATGATGATGATATACATCGTCCTACTACCAATGTTTTAAGATATACAATGATGCTAATCACTGGGAAGAAGAATGCATGTAACAGTCTTATTTTTAAAAGTTTTTCTCGTACCTATTAACTACAGTATTGCAACAATGGGAATCTGAAAGTAAACAAAAATATCAGAGCCTAAAAATGTAGCTTCTTCCGTACACTCTGTGAGAACTTTCAAAATAATTTTCCCGAAAATACATTTTCAGCTTTTTTCATTATTATTATTATTTTTTAATAATTATTATTCCAGCCAACTCGTGAATTTTGATTTTCAGATGATCACTGTGAAATATGAAATGCCTGGTCATGATTTAGAAGTATGTTTTCTTATCGGGTTATCCTATAAGTAATGTCGTATGTGCGATGACCACTGCAATGACGCCATCTGACGAGCGAATAGTGAAGTAGACGGCACGTGCCATAGCTGATTCTTATAGGGCACTTGATTGTGCAGGAGCGTTTAGAAGGAGAACGGTCTACTCCAAGTTTTCGAAGTGTGACTTGTGTTTGATCATTGCAGTGTCGGAGAAGCACATACACCATGTCATGTGTGAATTTCACCAGGGACATCCAGCCAGCGGACAAACATCAATGCCGTACATGGCCAGGGTGCTGTGGATGTGCGAAAGTGCCAGAGGTTTCGGTCTGGGGACACCAGCCTCACCGATAAGCCACGAGAAGGGAGACCTGTGCCTCTGGACAACGATGTCCTGCGAACAGCGGTGGAGGCAAATCCAATGCAAACTTTTGAAGAACTGGCCAGCGAACTCCTTGTCACACATTCGACCCTTCATCGTCATCTGCAAAACCTTGGGTACGTATCGAAACTCGGAAAATAGGTACCTCATGCGGTAACGTCTCAACAGAAACAGCAGCGAGTTGACATCTACAGGTCCCTGTTCACCCGTCTCAGACATGAACCATTTCTGCACAGGTGACAGGGAATGAAAAGTGGGTCTTCTACCATAACATTCCACGCATCCATTTTGAGCACTTGCCACGTAATCAGACCATCAATGCGAGTGTTTATGGTCAGTAGCTCTAACGTCTACAGACTGCATTGTTAGCGAAACGTCCTGCTCTGATTAATCGCAAGGGTGTGCTCATCCGCGGTGATAACGCGCGCCCACATACGGCAAGAAAGATCTGTGCTAGGATCGAAAAATGTGACTTTGAGGAACTCCCCACCCTGCGTTTTCACAAGATCTTACACCAACAAACTACTGTCTATTTCTCAGCCTGCAAAACCACCTTTCCGAGAAAACACTGCGAAATGAGGATGACGTGCCACCGGTGTTCGAAGTGGGTTAGAAAAGGTAACACACTGTTCTTTACGTGTGTGGTTATAGGTATTTATAATTGCGTCTTGAGCCAAGTTAGCAGTGTAACACACTGTTCTTTACAGTTGTATCAGGATGGGAAATCCATAACTATGAACAGTTGCAGTTGATCATTTTAAAATGGTTTAAACGTGATAGTTTGTATACACTGTATTTATATTTTTCTGTAATTTCGATACAATGGGAAGGCCAGAGAGACTTTCCACGCATAAAGTTGAAGTTATGGAAGGTCTTTTTGGAGGAAGGAAAACTTTGTTGTAGAGCGATTGTATGTGAAAACATGTACGTGGAATCTGTGCTTGTGATGAGAGAGAAACAAACAATTCAACAAAACAGGGTTGAAAGGAGTGGGGGGAAACGCGAGCTGTCCTGCAATGAGCATTTAGAAAAAACTCAATACTTTAACTCGGAGGAGTAGAAACCCATTTTAAATGCTTATGTATAAATATGTCTGGTTATGGTACAGGAATTCACCCTGGGAGTGTTTCAGGAACTCTTTGCTTAGGAGGCAAAAACTCACACCACCCAAGGAAAAATGAACAAAATGCTCCACACAGAGTAAATCTCTAGATAGTTTCGGATACTACCAACTATACAAAGAAGCGTCTCCAGTGTGCACAAGGACTAAAACATTGTACCGGTACTTCTAATGAATGGATGGAAACATATTTCACTGTATCTTTCAATGTTGACGGGATATTCGGCGTTGACTTGGGAAGTTATTCAAGTTGCAATGTGTAAATTAACCGATGTCAATCATGGTTTGTGGTGTTCGGACCTGGGATACTTTGTATAGTAGAGGAAATAAAATACCGGATGGTTGGCAACCCTAACAGTTTCATTTACAATTTTTCACAAAATCATTTAAACAAGTTCTTTTAACATCCTTCAGTATATAACAACAATAACGCTACGTTTAATATGGCGACTTATAATCCATTTTTATAAAAATAATAACAACAATAGAAAGCCTCCAATGTCTAGTATTAAAAAGATAATAATTGCTGCCATCTGCTGAGCACCATAAATACACAAATATCATGGAATACAAACATACATAAATATCTGTCACATATTCAAATATTAATGTTACTATATTGATCATTACCATTATGAAGAACCCATTACAAATGTCACGGTTTGAGCATTTGCAGTAGCTTTGCATTTGTATAATGTTCTTGAGATAAATATGGAGGCCTAATTTCCTTTGTCAATGCCGTAACAAATTAACGATACGTATAGTAAACGTGTACGCATGCGCAAGAAATTATTGTTTGAAGATGTTTCAATTAACAAGAATTTATTGTTAAAAAATGCCTGAAACTGAATATATTGTTATTAATATGGTTAAAAATATTAAATGTAAGGCTGAATCTAAGTGTGGTTTCCGGCTTTTCCCGCCTTTTTTTTTGTTTTATGTCAATTATTCAAAATTCATTGCAGGTAAACACAATTTAACTTTCACGGATCAAAGTTCGTTTCGTACTAAAATAATGGATACGATTAGTCTCAAAGAAATGCTAGCAACCTCGGGATTGTGTCCAGACACTTTTGGGAAAATCCACTTGGATTGAGCCTTGACGATAATTCTTGTAAAAATGATTGACCAGTGTATGGATACGTCTAATAGTGTAGAATATTTTGGATTTTTTAAAAAATGGTTGGCAACGATGACAACTGCGTCGCATAACGTATCCTATTACCTAAAGGCCAAATTTGGTACATAGGTATATACGAATTTTGGGTATTATGGAATATCATTTTTCATTACGTCATTATCGTCGTATTACGTTTCCGAAAATAAAAATGGAATGGCTGACGCATGTATACCTTGGATATTTAAGATTGTAAACTTATAATGCTCATTGATAGACAGTTATGATAATGGAAATTATTGTATGATTTATAAAAATGTAAATTTGGAGAGTAATATTGAATAGTTGGGTAATATGGGATACTTTTGTGAGATAAAGTAGAAATTCAAAGGTATAAGAAAACAAGGGAAAAAGTTGTAATTGCAAAACTGTCGAAACGCATTATTTGCAAAAGTTATAAACGTACTCTATTTTTTGTGCATCTTCACAATGGTTGTGTGCCCACAATAAACAAGATAAACACACTATCCACAGCTCTCCTCTGGAATTGTCAGAAAATTTGCCTAGACAAAACATTGTCACTTAGAATCGACTCAGGTAGGAATGCAAGTTCTGATGATTTAGAAGTATCTGAATGAAATGACCCATCTTCAAGTATTCCATATTACCCGATACGCCATCTTGGAAATGAAGTCGCTGCTAACCATACTTTACGGTACATGGAATCAAAGTGACCTACACAAGTCCAGTAATAGTTTGCACACTTACAATGGACATTTCCGTTTTCCCCGTCCTTATATATTTTACAATTTATTTGTGTACATCGGATTAAATAACATACGATGTTTTTGAAATTTCAGCGCTACGGTTTTCCGTTACGTAGAAATATAGCATGAAATACTGGGAATTTAATCTCCTACGCCATAAAACGAAAATCATCCTCTGATTGGTTTACGTAATCAGTCCGTACTATTTCCGAAGCTATATGCTCCTACCTATGTTACGTTCCTTATTCAGAAGTTTGAAGACGAAAAAACGAGAAAGAGATAGAACATTCACATCATCACTTAACGAATAATTAATGTACAAATCTGCAAAACACATTTCAATAAGTTAAAACACCAAAACATGTTTTTAATAACAGAAATTTTTCGAAATATAGACAGGGAGCAGTCTTAACTTGCAATGCTCTTCTTATTGCTAGTTCGTGCATTTGCTGACGTCTTGTCAATTTAGCTTAGTTGGTTAGCGCATGGAACTGGTAATTTTTTTATACTTTCACCTAAGGCTGTTCGAATCCTATCAAAGGCCGTGTTTTATTTTACTTCATAAAACTCAAGAGTAACTTCAAAGTAAAAGTTTCAATTTACTTTTTTGTTTCTTACATGCTCTTATTTTTATTTTTTTATATTCACGGGCTACAAGTACGTTAAATTGTTAACAGATGGCAGTAACGAGCACTATTAATTCATGTACTTTTAAGTTCTTGAAAAATACTTCACTAGCATTCATTAAAAAAAGTATACGATTGTCGAATGTAAAAACCCACTTTTTACAGAAAAAAAGAGGTAATTCTTTTTAAATATAAAAGTTCTAAAGAGCATTATTAGAAGATATCTTATGATTTAATCATGAAAATGAAAAAAAAAGAGCTGATATAAATTAGTGTTGAAGCTACCAAACTATATCAATATCTTAAAAAAGCATTAAAAGTAAAAATCAATTTTAAACGAATAAAACAAACTAAATGACGTGTTAAGGCATACAGAAACGCTATTCACCACTTATACTATTTCTTTCGATCCATTTTTGGGATCTCTTTTTAACAATACTAACAAATCAAATACCATCTGTATGTCAATGACAAGCAGTCGGAAGACTGATTACGTCATAACATGGCGGCGCCCGATTAAGCGCAAGGCTGAGACGCTTTTGAAGCAAGTCTTTATAACTATTGATAAAATCATCACAGAAAGAAAAGAAAATGTTTTCCGTAGTCTGTTTTAATAGAAGAATTTTTTATTGCAATAAAAAAAATACTACCGGAAATGTCCATTCCACAATCATACAACGTATTACAATGTTTTTCTAAAGACATGCAGACATTACAAAACTACAAGCAAAATTTTCCATGACTGCAACTTACGATTCTTGGGTATAGTAACCCCACATGTAATTATCGAATTCCAACTGAATATGAGGGAAATGTGAGAGAGTGTAGAAATAGTTCTCCTGCTTACCAGTAGGTAACAGCGCATCAGAAACGAGAAAAAAAAACCGAATATTCCATATTACCAGACTATTCCATAATACCGTAAGTACCCGTACTTGTAAAGATATGGGAGCTATTTAAAATATTAATTTTGTAAACTTCGTTGGCAACACTGACAACGGCAACGCACATAATATATTACCTATCCCAGTACCTTAATGTAGGCATTGTACCGAAACCGAGACTAGTCTTGGTCAATGAATCGAGACGAGACCAAGACCAAGCCTTATCTCTCGAGACTCGACACGAGACCGAAACTTGCCTCTCGAGACTGTACGTTTTGTTTTCATGCATGTCAATAATATTAATTTAATGTTTTTGTTGATATTGTTTCACACTAGAAGAAGTCTCGTGACAATTAGTTTCATTTTGATAAATTTTATTTAACATGTTATATTGTAGTTTAAAAATATGACTATAAGTCATATAAGTTGTCAAGCTATCAATACCAAACTATTTTCTGTTGTCTTTCAATAACAATACAAAATTGTTTGTGATTGACTCAGGAACGGCAGAAATTTATTTTCTTTTCCGAATTTTTATCCCCACAATTTCTCCCTGCTGATAGTCATTTACCTCTGTTGACACTTTCCCATATACATCAGCCTCTGCTAGACTGATCCCGTAAAGGCTGTAAAGCATATGTAAAGAAGCCAAACTGTCTTAATTGTAATACACTGTAGATCTTTTCTTACACTTTTTACTTATTATATTTTTAAAAGATGGAAAGAGTTTTGCAATACTAACCGGTACCTTAGAAAAGATGGAAACTATATATATGCCTAGGTATATATATATATATATATATAT
>JAGDQP010073012.1:0-10438 GCA_022664845.1 Lepisma saccharinum | reverse complement strand
AGTTTGTGTAAGGACATAGGTTTATCTAAAACCAGTCGTTTCAAAGTGAAATATTAGATAAGAAAATATTTTATGCTAAAATGAAAGTTTTACATTTAACTGAAAAACTATTAGAGTTACGAAAATATTGCTAATAAACATAAATGTAGCCAATGAAAATATCTTTCATTCAAAAAAGAATGATCGAAATCGGATAACTCATGGCCGATATATGTTGATTTTAGTAAATAGCGTGGGCGGCCATTTTGGATAGCTACCCTTTTGGAATGTCTATCACGTGTTTTCGTGCTCTGTACATACCAGTGTACAAGTGCTGAAAGTTTCAACTGGTCCCCCCATTTTTTACCAAAAACTTGTCTGGCCCAATTACTATCAAAGGAAAATATTTCGTTTAAATAATATTTTATTTTACAAAATGCCGGTGGCACTCAATGTTAGTTCATTTCAAATGTATATCATAGAGGTATAGGAATCTGCTTAATTTAAATAAAGTTTTAAACAACGCTGCTTCGACGGGCTTCAATCACTTGACAAGCTTCGGTGATTTTAGAAGAGTACGCGGAACGGTGCCTTAGTTTGCGTCGCTCGCAAACATCAAGTGTAGTCTACTACTTTAAGGATTTCATTTATAGAGCAACGGCATAGAACACCGATATATGCTCTTACAAAATTGAACTGTACGTCAATTTAGCCTCCGAAGAAGATTGTCAGTACATGGCCCTGAATTTCCATTCATCAAAATAGTGTAATTATAAGACTGTGCGTGGTCTATTTACTCTTAATGCTGCATAAAGTGTTTAGAAAAATGTCATATTTTACGAAAATGTTCTACAAGATAGTTTAAGGCTAATAAAATTGAATAACCTATCCTTAAGTAGCTTTGGTATTTTAAGATAATGTAAATCAAATATGAACGTTTAGAGTGCAGCCATCTATTGGCCATAGTTTCAGTTATATTCAGTCAAAATTCCAAAATCACTCTTTTTCACTTATAAAGTGTGTTACATTCCCAAGAGGGACCTCATGCATTAAATTGCTCAATTCGATGATTGATATCAACAGAGTTGCACCACATTATAGGAAGAAAGCGAAACAAGCCAAGTGCGACCTAAGCGTTGCAAGCAGGGCAGTATCGTACCCACACTTTCTGTTCGAGAGGGGCCAAATACTAACTCAATTTCTTGTTTCTCTCATGTTTTTATACAGATGGAAAATATAATCATAATAATAATAACGGTGACACATCAAAACCAGCTGGAGCATTTTGGGTGGTAATACATAGGTATGCACTCTGAGAAGTTCCGACCAACTTTTTTTTAATTTTCATTTAGTGTTATTAAGAAACTGTTCACTGATATTTGGCATCATGTCTTTCTGAACATTGTTACAATTAATAGAAACATTTCCCCTCTGTTGTCTGCCATGGTCGAAGTAGTTTTCTTTTCCGCCTCTCCTTTTATTCTCTTATCACTTACAGCAGTGATGCCCAATTTATGGCCCGCGGGCCAGATCAGGGCTTTTTACGAGAAACCTGTAGAAACAAGTCTTTATCTTATTTCTCCTTCTTAATCTGTACATGAAATTAATTTCGTCTGAGCGAAAACAGAATGGAAGCCATACTAATAGCATAAAAATATGTTCTGTCCCGCGAAGGTTCTTCTAAATTTTAGTGTGGCCTCTGGACAAGACAAGGTTGAGCGTCACAGGCTTACAGCATTCAACACTGACAATGATCAGCAGCAAAACCCTGCAACAGAAATGCAGTAATGACGGTTCTGATTCTATCATTTGATGTTTATTTTCCTTATGATCTACGTAATTTCACTCCTATTAGCTCTTAGTCTGCTAGCGACAGAAGGGCAAGTCGAAAAATAGTTCCACCATGCAAAATGCAGTTCAGAAATGGAAGTTAAAATATTAAATAACTACTGCTCAAGCGCTGACAAGTAATGTCAGGAGAAGCAGGCAAACAGCTTCTTGCATCAGAACTACAAAACGGTTATTTTTAGACAATTTTGTGAAGAGAGTAAGAACGTTGCACATGTAATAAGGAACAATTTTGATTTGAAACCTTTTTCGATACAATGAACGTTTTAGGATCAACGGCCTCCTTTTCCAAATTTTATCAACCAGAAAACATACGAAAAATTAAATTCGTGTCTCAATAACTTGAAAACGGCTACATTTACACAATTTCTTCTCATAACCAAAAATATTCCTTATTTAATTGGAAACAGGTTTTGTTTAAAACAATTTTTGATACGACGAACGATTTCACAGTAAATAATGATTTTGTAAACTGATGTTACACCTGATGACCATCTTGATGTTCCGCCTTCCTCTCCGCAGGGAGGAATGTGCCGAGTGGACAAAAAATAAAAAAAAATATGTCCACCATTCAGGTAACCAAAATCAGTTGAAAAGTCAACTTTAGCAAAACTTTTAAAATAAATTACACTAGATCCCAGACTATTACAAAAATTGAAACTTTTGTATGTGACTGAACGGACTGGCAGTGTTGGAAGAGAAATCTGTCACCAATCTATAAGCGTATAAGCCTTAATAAATAGTAGTCGAGAAACTCTTCGTTCTTATGAAAATCCAGCTGAATTTGGAAGGCTGGCTAAATTTATATTAGAATTATGACTGAACTAAGCAAACATAAGGAGACCTATATTCATGCATTTGGTATTTTTCCGCACAATAATTGTGCTGGTATAAACTTATAGAAAAAAAACTGAAAAATGAATTTTATTTAATTTAGTTGTTTTGGGTTATAAAACTGCCAAGGATGTGGTTTTCGAAATATCTCCTCCCTTGAGAAATTGCAATCTACGTACGCTGCTGCGTTTAAGATATAGTAAAATTAACTATTCCATACATGTATTGAATATGAAAAGTTTTGCCGAGTTTTGTGCAACATCTAATGTAGCTGATTGTGTGTGTATCAACTCCGGTAATCCAAGTGTGTTATTTTTACTAAGTTACCGTCAATGTAAACAGTGCTTAGGCCCTATATACGCTCAAAATAAAAAAAAATTAAGCACTTATCTGCAGATCCTGTCTCCTCAATAATGTTTGCGAATCGCCGCACCTGGCAAATACCACTTGACGCTCCCCGATTGCAAAATTTTTGACGGCGCCCACGCATTTGATTATACGCTTAAGTTTTAATCTTTTCGATCACCTCGGCATTCACAAATATTTTCTATAGGACAAGTATTTTTCATAGTTTTCATTTTATTTCTAATCGATAACAATGTCAATAGATGGCAGTACAATTCGTTTGTATAATGTTCTTTAAATTTCCTTAAGAGAACTGCTACAAAGGTTACTGTTTGAATATTTCTAAATTGCAGTTCTATTTTCCCATGCCGACAAATTAAAGAAAAATGAGATTTGGTCTTTCGTGTTCTTCTCACTTTTCAGGTAGTTTCAATACCCAATTGGGTATAGATTAAATACGCTTAGATATTGTGATGACTGGTACTGAACGCCTAAAGTCTTGTACAAGACTCTGTGTCTCACCCCAGGATAAATAAGTGAGACTACATACATATTTCTACGCTGGGAGTGCCACCAGTTAAAAATACGGTCAACGAACTTCCTAGTTAATGTCTTCAAGCTACTGGGAGTACCACTAGTAAAAGAAAAAGAAAACGGTAATTTTCGTTGTCGGAGGGTGAAGTTAGAGACAGCAGACATTACACAAATACTGATCAGTCATTTTGATTCTCGGTTTCTTCCTTTTTTCTCCATTATTTTACGGGCTTCGGCCCAAGAACTGACTAATAATATGGCGGACGGAAAACATTCAGGGCTCCCACAAACGGTTGTATCACCCGGCTCATGGCGAACGGTTACGGGCAGGAAATCACTGTTAGACAATGCAGCAACATCTCGTTCTCGGTCCCGCACTCCGGTTGAATCCATAGATGGGAAACAGAGTAACTCACCACCATCTAAGTAGCAACACCTCCAAACCAACAGCGATAGCCACAATTCTGCACAACTGACTATTGACGACTCAGTCTCAAATTCTCAGCAAACATTTTCATTTTTGTTAAGTAATTACGACCCTAAATTCCAAAACTCTAAACAAATACTACTGCAGCTCTGTAAATATGTCTCGCGAAAATCTATAGAACAAATCATCCCAACCAGCAAAGGTATGATAATAAAAACATCTGATGCAAATTTTGCAACCAACATCAGGAATAAACACAGTCTAGAGATATTCGGAAAATCGGCAACCTTAGTAAATCTTGCCTCTCAGAGACCTAAGCAACCAGAACCACCACGCCAATCACCACAACTATCTGTAGTTATATGCGGTGTAGACACAACCTGGAGAGACGAGGAAATAGCGGAAGAACTAAGGCAAGAAGAATACGAGTTCACAAAGATCATGCGAATCAAGTGCAAGGACGGGCCAACATACCTTGTACGTGTCCTAACAACATCCCAGGAAACAGTTAGCGACCTACTCACTCTTGGTGCTTTCATATACAAGAAACGTCACCGGGTAGAGCCATCCCGAACACAGTAACACACCTATTCGATGCGAGAAATGCCAGAGCTACAAGTCGCACAATACTGCACAATGTCCCAACAAACCGATATGTGGATTCTGCACTGGACCACATCCAACCGGCAATGCAACAACATGTAGCTAACACCAAAATGTGCAACCTGCCAGGAACAGTATCCGACTTACACCTACCAATGCAAAGCAAAACCACCGCCGGCAGCAGACAAACCAGAACTCGTCGTACCGCTCAGGGTACCAGAAATCACATCAACAGACGAAGATCCAGAAAAACATCATTGTCTATGGACCCTTTTACCACAGACCGTCTCATTAATGTGATTTTTACACCTTCCTTGTATTCTTATGATTGTACGTTTGGCTTAGTATAGTGTGTGTAGCTGTTAGAGTTTGCAAGTGATCTATTATGGGAGTTTTTATAATTAAAATGTGAAATAATTAAAAAAAACATAATTAAAAATCAGTAAAAGAAAATGTACCTTCTCTTCTAAACTTCAAACAATATATTCGTATTTGAAATCTCTTAATTCCGACAGAACAGTGTTGTCATTTTTCATTAGAATTTTCCGTGTCTCATGGTGGAAATTCCGATGTGAAAAATCACCTATGAACATCAACATTTAAAGTCCGATAGTTGATGATTGTTGCTTTTCGAAGTGAAGCTGTTGGCTTTACTGAAGTTCTTGTTAAAGCACTTTTACGAAGGAAAGCCAAGATTAAACGAGAACGAACATAAAGAAAGAAAAAGAGTTGGCTACATTGTTTTCGATTCTTGAGAAAAAGAGACATTCCATCCAGTGCCGCAATTTTTAACAAGTTACCTTCTTAGTACTTCTGTCCAAGTGGAAAGAATATCTGCGCAGATATGTTTATTTCTATCACCAGTGGAAGGATTTTTGACTGTATACAACATAATTTTGGAATGCAGCGTGAAAACTGATTTCTCCTTATTGAAAGCGATTCAACAGTGTAGAAAATAATGTTCTCCCCTCAGAGAAATGTTCATACCGCAAGGCTACAACCAGCGTCGAAATTAGCTCTGGTCCACTGCCCGCCGACCTGTAAAAGTTTCCAATGACCAGTAACTCAAAAATGCCAGTGGTCCTGTGGGCCAATGCTTTCTAAAGCTCCAATATATTAAACTGTAGGCTGTATTTAAAGTTTCATCGAAGTGCTTTCTTTCTGTTTCCAAAAACAAAAGTCATGAAATCGCAGCATCTTAGGAACTACTGTCTAGTTCTGAGTTCTGTAGCCGCGAGGGAGGAGTCGTAGTGTGATCATGGGCGGGAAGACACTTTTAATAGCCAATGAGAGGTGGGTAGTAAAAGTGCGAGTTCTCGCCGATTGTTTGTGCATCTGCGACTTCACATCGCGCGCCAGTCAAAACCCCTCTGAAGGGTCTACAGAACTCGGAACTGCACAATAACATATCAGTTGATCAACACATCTGCCGCAAGTCTCGGTCACAGGGAACATAAAGACTGCTTTTCTTGCAAGCGTGCAATGCTTATTTTGTTTGCGATTAGGCTGAGTAACCAATTGCAATACGTGCTTTGTTGGGTGTTCTACGTGTGTTTCAAAGAAAACCCCAAAGTCTAACGTATCTGCACCTGAGCCGCCCCCACAACTACCCGCCGATGGAACAAACTAGACAGAGGCCCCTTAAATCTGGATATATATGAAAAGTAAACTTTGGCATTAGTTGCGTTGGGGATGGCACATAGTAGCACCCCTGGGATATACTGACCCCAGTGACGTACTTAGGGGAAGGCTACAAGGGCGTCAAATTTTGACCAAATTTTAGGGGCGACAAATTTTCGAATATATGAAAAAAATTAATATGAAGTATTATCCCTTACCTGTAAACGGGGTCGCTAAAATTAACTTTTTAAATTACGGTACTAGTGGTTAATTTTGGCGCTGGAGAGGAATATAAGCAGCCATGATATTGTTTCCCTATTCAGTTTGAAGCTCCCTTTATAAGATTCTACCTCCATATGTTGTAACATTTTAGTCGTTTGGAATAGTAATATAATATTGTGTTCGAGTTCAAACAGTGTAAAACTTGCTTTCAGGTTGTATTAAAATAGTATACAAAATGTGGCATCGAATTATATTTCAGTCAACTGGAGAAAATACTTCTGGAAGTGTTGGCCAATTTCAAATCACTAGGAGTTACAACACTGATTTGTAAGTCTCGTCTTGTTATGAAAGGCGGAAAACTCCGCAGAGATTAAAGATCTTTGTGAATTGTAAGACAATTTGATGAGAAATTTATGTTTATTCTTTAAGAAGAAGAGTTTGAGAATTAGAGGTAATCTTTTTACATATTATTTTCATATGTTAATACCCAAACGGAGTGAAGTTTAGCTTACCAAGAAAGTGACATGTTGCTATTACGTTTATAATAAAAATGAAGCTGCTGGGTTTTTTTTAGGAGAACTATAGTTTTCAAAATGAGGCAGTGAACGTGAGTTAATAGGGCTCCGTGACCTTTCAACGTTCGGAAAACCTAAGAGTGCATATCATTTTTACAATTATTGCGTTGAGTGGGTAACATTATTGGCACTATCTAACTACAAAGTGTCTGTTTACATTTTAACACGATATAACACGTTAAAAAGGTATAAAATGATACATTACGTGTGAGTGCGATACTAGCAATAAACCATGAATGACGGTTGGAAGCGTGTAAGTGGTGCTGCTTATAAAAAAGCAGCATTACAGAAATTAAAAGAAAAACAGGAAGTAGTAAAGAAGACTGCAAAATATTTAAGTTTTTTCGAAAGCCAGAAGCTGGACATGGATCAGCATCACCTGACAACAAAAGCCACGTGAAATCCTAAAAATCAGGGCAGACAGCAGAATTGTCTCAAAAAAGACCCAGCTACAAAAATCTCCTAATGTATTTGAATTTCTAACTAGCGGTCAAATTAGAACACTAACAACAGAGCGAAAGGCTGATGATTTCATGGACTCCAAAATTGAGTGTAAACCTTAAAAACATGCTGAACAGGTAGACAACGAAGAATTCACTAATTTTATTTCTCACAGGAGCTCAGTTACTACAGAACACTCCGAAAAGTATGACAACGATTTTGTGTTAGATCTGCTTTGTGGCCTACCAACGATAACACTCGAGAGCAAGTCATAAAGAATGGAATAAACCACGACATTCCAAAAAGAGATCTTATCAGTTCTAAAAAACTAATTGGGGGAGGGGAACTAATTTTGCTTCTTAACTTTGGAATGTACCCAACCCCAACCCAACACCCAATACCCAACAATGTACATCTGTTCCAATTCGCAGATGAGACTGCGTTCCTAGCTGCAGGAAAAACCATCCAAAGCATAATCAATAGTCTAAACAACGCCATTACCAGCTTCGTTACATGATGTAACAAATGGCAACTAAAAATAAACTCAAATAAAACACAAGCAATGGTTTTTATCCCACAGAACCGGCGCTCCAAAGTTCACCGAAATCCTATCAATCTATCCATCACAGTAGACAATACGCCCATAAGACCAGGAAAACAAGTCACATACCTTGGCATTACATTTGACCAGAACCTAACATGGCGCCCGTATCTGAATAAGGTGACCGAAAAGGCATACAATAGACTGAAACTGCTCAGAAGATTGACAGGCACCACCTGGGGTCTACGCCCTGAAACAATTCTTACGACCTGCAAAGTATTTCTAAGGCCGGTCCTCACAGCCTGGATCGCAGCCCCAGCCTTTTACTATGAAAAAACTGAAAGTCCTGGTGCCTCATTAAATATCGACTTGCGTGAGCGCAAGGAAAAGTTTGCAATTTGTTTGCGAGAAACGGTATTAAATATCAACTTGCTTGACTTTGGCAGTGACGTCACGTTCAGCAAACTGGGATTTTAAAGACTAAAACTTGCGCCCACAAAACTCTGGTCGCAAATCAGTTACAGGCCGACTTGTATTGACTGGCTTCGATAAATATATTAGTATGAAGCTAAAATTAACTGGTGAAAATATTATAAACGGAACAGAGTGCTATTTGGCACGATTAAATCATAATTTCAATGTCCATTCCACTCACAGTAGAAGCAGGAGACACTATTCAATTACGATATGAACTCTAGTAAATACCTTATACATACCAATATATATATATATATATATATATATATATATATATATATATATAAAAGTAGCTCCTTCGATATACTGCCCGTGATTTTTGTAACAATTCCGGATCAGTTTGAGCTGAGAGATTTAACTATTTAATCGGAATCGATTGACGATCGAGTTTTAAAACGATTAATCATATTGGGGTGTTGATCACTTGTAAGACCACTTAAATGAGTGGTTGCGATAACTGATCCTGCTTACGCAGTACTGATTTAAGTTTAGGTTCAGTTCCGTTTCAAGATAGCAAACCGAATTTCTTTTATACATGGGAATTTAATGTGTTGTTATCTGAAATTCTAGCCTCTTATTGCTACATACATAGTGTTTCTGCAGTGGCGTCTCGTGGGCTTGAAAGTTGGTAGTTCACAACCAGTGATTCCGCCAGTCCCCCTTTTCGGGGGTCCCAAATTATCGAGCGTATCCCAAATATGAATTTTTACGGTAAAAAATAATAGAAACCGTGCAAAACTCCTGTTACACAATCCCAATTTTGATTTAAAACCCCCAAAACTGAAAATCCTGGCAGAATCTCTGCTCCAAAGAGCAACGAAGAAAGTATGAGAACAAAAAGCACATCGTTCGATAGCTTGAAACCATTTCTCAATATGCTAAGTAGAAAATAGAACTATAGCTCTCCATAACTTATTTCACTATATACTGAGTTAAAAAAAAAAAAGGAACTCCACACAATAATAAGTAGTTGGACTCGTAAGGAATCATCTCGCTTGTAGAGGTATGCAGGTTCGAAAGCTCGACAGTGCAGCGACGAATGTATCTCAGAGCAGTTTCCCACGAGAGTATACAATTGAAAATTGTCTTTCACAGTAAATACACACACAAAATAAGAAGAAGAAGAAGAAGAAATTAAATATATCCTTCTTACCTTTATTTGTATATGAAGTCCATTCTTCTGTTTTTCTGGGCAGTAAACTTATCTATAACTCTTTGGTTGAAGTCCTGAATTTTCCTTACCAAATGCTTTTCAATGGATAGCATTGCCAGGGCGCTGAGACGATCTTGTGTCATCGTATTTCTTAGAAAAGTCTAAATACGCTTTAATGTTGAAAAACATCTTTCTGCTTCTGAAGTGGACATCGGAATTGTTACCATGATTTTGAGGAGTTTCGTAGACCCTGTTCGAGTCCACTGGGAATCCCCTTCAAACAACAGGCAGGGAAAACAAAACAATGCCATTTTTACGTCACATACTGTAAGCCACTTGTGCTTTTTGTACCAATCACTGTTAAAAGTGCGACGATATGTACGAGCTTTACCTTTCGCTTCCTGATTCAGAGTTAGGTTCGGCTGATGAGGACCCAAAGTTTTAATTTCGAGTATTTCAGATTCTGTCAACTTATTAAAAGACACCGATTGTAATCTATGAACCGAATTCATATTGATGGCAGTAACGCACTACGCACCAGTACACTAAACACACTGAAACAATACTGCTTCACTTCAACACAGCTTCACAACACACTTCATTCAAACGTGGAAAAAACACTCTTTCAAATCGGTGTTCAATATTATAAAATAACTCACTAAAGTAGGCAATGTTTTCTCTCTTCCTTATAAGGTATCTGAGGACTGTGATTGGTGAACAGAAATTATATTAATCTACCTCTTGCAGCACACAAAATTACGATATATCTCACAAAATAAAAGAAATTCAAAATATCACTCTTCAGATCTCATATTTTGGCGCTTTTAGGTATGAGGGGG
>JAGDQP010073010.1:0-10438 GCA_022664845.1 Lepisma saccharinum | reverse complement strand
TAGACTTTCTAAATTGAACTTATGCTGCAAATATGCATTGTACATCTATATGTACGTGTGCGTGTATGTAGTACAGACAAATATGAAGAGAAAAAAGTCTTGTAATTTTGGTATTGTTCGAGGACATTTTGACCAGATCACTTCGTTTTAAATTAACACTTTCACATATAAATGATAACGATGGTTCTGACAGGATAATATTCACAAGCGAATGTAGAGATCTCACATAAAAGTATGGAGACCTATCACATATTAACTTTGTAGCCAGAGACAAGGTTGCATCCCAGTGCGCATACGTTCATCCAATATTCGAGTCACGATATCTACCGAGACACACAAAAGTCAGTAGAAATACTATCATCGTGTTTCTTCTAGACACAAATTCTGTCCAAAAACAGATTTCCAGAATATTTCAGGTATTTCATTTGTTAATTTAGTAATTATCAATTATCTAAAAATCTTAAGTGGATTAACAGATCAATAGCTAGTTAATCCCATCATCGATTAGCTAATCACAACAATCGATATTTCTTATCAACACCTTCCGACTGGTGCATAACACTTGCATTGCGTCACAATTGAATATCCTTCCCATTGGTAGGAGTTGCCTAAAAATATACATCTGGATTCAATGCTTTATTTGTAACATTTGATCACACAATGAATATATTGAAGCAGACAAACTGGTTTAAATTTACAATTATTGTAAAAACAAGTTTATTCCAGTAGGTGAAACAATTTCATTATATGTAATCTTAATTCTGTCCGTTTCATTATAGTCATTTCAAGTTTCAAGTTTTTTATTACTCCAATAACCAATAAACATTGATATCTGGAGAGTATTACACGATATTTTCTTATAAGTGTATTATTGTTTATTTTAGTATATAAAGCTATTTCATAAATATATGAAGATGGAAGAGTCAATATTCTATGTTGTTTAAAGAGTTCTTGGCAAGAAGTTCTGCTAACTCCGGCGATGATCCGCAGTGCCTGCTTTTGTTTAGAGAAGATTGATGCTGTTGCTGATGCGTTGCTCCAAAATATGATGCCATAACTTATTATTGGATAAATAAGTCCATAATAAAGCTGAATTAATGCGTTTCTACTTAATGTCTCTTTTACTGTTCTTAGGGCAAACAATTTAGAATTAAGTTTGTTTTTATTTATAATGCATGTCTCCTCCAGATGCCAAGGAATAAAAAAAGTTTGAGGTAATCTTTTGTATATAACCGGAAATATATGTGATACTAAATTGACATATTTTGTACATGGTCACATTACGATCCAAGATTTAAAACGGTTAGAGGATAAAGGTGTCTTGATACATTTTTTCTTCCACCTTCTTCCACAAACAAACTCGTTTGTCTGTGTAACATATCCCCTTCATCGTTTCGGAATCTCTTTATTCAGACGAGGAATAACTTAAATTGGGTGTTGTAGAAAAATGTAACATAACACCTTTATCCTCTAACCGCTTCTCTTTGTGCAAAATATGACAGGTTTGTGTCACATATATTTTGAGTTACGTATAAAGGATTACCTTGAACTTTTTACATTCACCAATGTCATTGTATCTCCTGACTTCATGACACCTCATGTGTATTTCTTATTTCATTGTAATAATAATGGTCTTCCTTTTTACTCAAACTTAGCAACAAGAGTCTGAAACGTTGCATATGTTTTTCGTTTAAAATATCAAAAGGATAAAACGTGTCTATATATTCACATTGTCAAATCCATTACATTGGTTATATGGTAAGGAATTCCAGGAAAGAAACACTACTAGCGTTTAAGGCACGTTTCATAGCATGCCAAGGCGTCTTATTATTCACGACATTTCATAGGAAGCGATACAGTTACTTTTATTGCTGTCAATTTATCTATAATAATGTGAGAGCAGGGAATTTAATTTATGAAACAGAATATACATATATACGGATGGAAAAAAACAGGCACACATCGAAGCGTCAAGAACTGCATACGTACGGAGAATTTCCAGGAAAATGTTCTTTTTTTGAAGTGATATTGTTATTGTATAGGGAGAATAAGTTACCATGGTAACTTATGTTCTGAACGCTTTTATTTACGTATCATTTTTACCTCAGTCTGTAAAATGATATTTTTTTGGTTTGTGGAGAAGAACTTCATATCATTATCTCAAGACATAACAGTTTTTGTTGACTGTCATGCGTAAGTTTTGATACGGTTATTACAAAGTGTTCATAAAGAAATTCAAACTCAATGAGAATTAATCTGTTAACTTTTTCTTAAAGTATTACCATTGATTAAAGGGTATTTATGATGCTATTTAGAGATGATGTTATTCTATAATACAAAAGAATAAAATTAATCTGGGCGAAAAAGATTGTGAAGAAATTCACAAAAAAAATTTTTTTAAGAATTTGTAATAATATCCACATAAATTTCTGGAATTTAATATTTTTGGTATATCTAAAGTGTTTTAAGAGTAATTTAGATGTGTAAAATACATTTGCCACTTATTTTGGTTCAGTGTATGATACTTGTTCAATATTTGTATAGATAATTTACGGAATTTGAAGGTAAGCACATAAAATGTATTGAAAGAGTTCAAAGCAAATTCTTGAATTATTTGTTGAATAAAAAAAAATTAGATCAGCATATAAGGAAAGATTCTCCTGTAAAACCTTACAGGATGAATTTGATACTTCTAGTTTAAACAGTAGGTAGTTTTTGAATATGCAGACGTTTTTGTATAAGTTGATAAATTTTAGAGTCGATTGTCCATGTTTATTTGAAGATTTAAACTCTAATGTAAGAAAGTAAATCTTAGGAAGGGACAACCATTTTACATACAGAGACTGGAAAAGCAATTCACATGGAAACTCACCAATTAAAAAGATGTGCTGCTATGAACACAAGTTATTAGTAGAAAAGATTTCACTATGATTTACAATAAATTGATAAATAAATACATAATTTCTATTTGTTCCTAAGTAACATAATATATAGGTGGTACTGCATAACGTATCCTACAAATGAAATGATGAAGGCAACAAAATCACATCCATCCAATACGGTTTGTTCTAAATGTTTCTTTACATCCTGCATTTCATTGGTTAAATCATCATTGTTTGGCCGATAGAATCTTAATTTCTTATGAAGACGTAAGAAGTTTGTTTGATATCAGTTAGCACATTTTTCTATCACAAGTCCAAAAATATTTTGCTGATTTCTTCGTCGCAAATTTGACTAACAAAAAGTCACATTTTGCATGATATTCATTTTGTCGTTAGCTTCCTTTCCTAATTCCTCCAGGAGAATTCTACTGCTTCTACAGAGTGATCATGCATCTCCAAAATGACTACGACTGCTCCAATTGAAGTCTACACTGATTAGACCGATCATATCGTCTTGGATAGACGTGATCATGTTGACCTAGTCTCATTATAAATAAGAGTATCCTCTTGATTTGACTGTCTTAGCAAGATATCCACACAAATTCTTTTTCCCCTGGATTTATCATCATCCGTTTCTAATGAAAACGTAGTGTTTAAAGTGACTCCACCAGAGTTGCTGAGTACATAAAAAACGGTTTTACTACTAAACTATACAATCAGAAACAATAATCTCTCCACGAAGTTCTTTACAGATCCAAACTTAATCTTTACACAAATGGTAACTGTTACGCACTAATCACAGCCTCCTGCAACACTCAAAGTTTCCACGGATTCATTTGGTACTGATTTTGGGACTAACAATAACACATTATTAGTTTTCGTGTAAGACATGAGTATCTTATTTCAATATAGTCCTCAGGTAACGAAGGTCAACAGCGTAGTGGGTTAGTTGCTTTGGTAATATAAAGATTCAGAGTGTTGTCTGCAATGTGTTTGGAATAGGTCTCATCAAACACAATCTAGAAGTGGTTCACCTTTATTCAGCAGGATAATTGTTAATTAGGTAGCTTCGAATGCAAAACCTTACTTATTGCATACGCATAGAAAAGACAAAATGAATTGTCTGATTAATAAATATGGTTTCCTCATTTTCCCCTTTTTCATTCAAGCAACATTCGCATGCCAGTTTAATACTTCACCCATGCTTACTTTGAGCTGGAATGGTTCCCAATAAAACTAATATAGAAAAAGTTTCAATGAAGAAAGAGGGTTGATTTGGACGAATAAAGAGGAACTTTATGAGATCATTAGAGGCGATTGCAGCAGACAATAAACTTCTTGCATTTCTCGTAGATTATCTTAGATTATTGATCATGGATTAGGGTAGGTTAGGTACAGTCAGTTGCGGTTATGAAGTGCAACATTCTTCACTCGCAGTGCTATGCGCCGACTCGATCTGTAGAGAGTGATGGTGGTGAGTGTTAGTGCAATACTCTTGCCGTTCCTAAACCGTTAAGTGCTGTTAACTGTATGTTACATCTCATGCAGTTGCATAACTTAACAGAACAAACATACCCACGATTTGTAAATATTGATTAATTTGGGTTGTGTAGACTCTGGCCGGGAAACCGGGCCACAGCGAAGCGAAGTACCTAGTACCATTAGTAACCATGTTGGGCGACTGGAAGCAGCAGCTACTTAATTGTGAAAGCATGACGAATTTGGTCAGTGGCAACCGTAGTAGCAACTGTCCGGGAAACCGGACGACAGCAATGCGAAGCACCCAGTACCATTAGTAGTCATGTTGGGCATTCAGTCCCTTTTTGAGAGCCAATTTAGTCAAGCTTAACTGTAAAGGGGTGCAACTAGATGTTCTTTTCAATTCAGATGCTTACTTGACTGAGAGGCAATCACTTGTGGGACTGGCCACCTGTGAACGCCTGTTGGAACACCGAGACGACAGAGAGGGCAACCCCGCCTCGTGGATGCAGCCCCTGGATGAAGAAGCCACATCTGAGACGCAGCAGCTGACCGGTGTTTGCATGTTTCAACACAGACACTTGCTTTCAGGATGCGATTTAAAGTAAAGTCAATACAGACATATTACCTGGGTTTTCACACCCTTCGCAGCATGCGTGGTTTACCAGGTAATCTATCATAGTTAGCTCGATACAGGGATTTTTACAGAATATACAGCAATGCATAAGGCTGGTGGTGGCCCTAAAACCCACCCCGCCCACCACCACAACTAAGGCTCGAACATCATGAACCTTGCAACCTCATGCCAACTTCCAGTGTTCCTCTTACATACTGTCGCCAAAGAACTTGGCTCATCCATCCTCAATTTCACCACTTTTTAGGACTGAAGAACTTGGTTAACATTTTTGCAGCTCTGGTGTTTTTGTTCAGATATCAAATTACCGTAATGTAAGGTTGTGGCAAGAAGTGGGATATTCATAAAGACATCGGAAGTAACGATTAACAAATTAGTAATAGAATCGAATGTTAAATGCCACATAATCACGTGCATCATTAAGCCGAGTTTGCACCCAAGTCACTAATATTATCACCAGATTGGAAACGATCGAGTGAATTGAAGTTATTGATTTCAAACTTAACGTGAACCTCTCTCTACCAATTTTCATTGAGCTTCTTACGTTACAATTGGACGGGAAGATGTAGAAAAGAAAACATGAAGGAATCTCCCAAAGTTGTAAAATGTCTGGTATCTGATGACAAAAATAACTTCTTTTTATTTTAACTAAAGTAAAGCAATAATCTGAGGTATTGCGCTAAGATTAAATTATTGGAACCTGCAACATTATCTCTCTACGAACGTCAGTTAATACGACGGCCCAGCAATAGTCCTCGCATGCTGAATGGAACCGCGAGTAAGCCTACAGGTTTACCATGTCAAAGAAACATGTAAATGATGCTTCTGCATGCCGCATAACAGTTCATACACATGGTGTGTCTTGCAACCCGACATACAGGGCATAAATATGCAGTGTTACGGTGAAAGACACACGTAGACGGAAGAGTCTGCGACATGCAGCAGCCTCTGTTCTGCTTAGAACCAGGATCGTGGGATACGACTGCAGCCGGAACTACACAATGCCCTATGGTTCTGCCTCACACACGTTTCGCCTTGAAATACAGAATACAGCGCGACATGATGCATCATGTGGATTAAAAATCATGCAGCATTTAATAGCGTCATTTATATGTTTCTAATGCAGCATACTACGATCTTGATGTTTTGTAAAAAAAACATCGTATATGTATGTACTGAGGAGGGTTATTATTTGAGCAAGTCGTTTTCGGTTTAGCACAGTGATTTTTGTCTTATTCTCTAGCACGATGACCGCTGTACTAATAAATCAAACCATTATTAATAAATATCTTCATTCAATGTAATTGTCTCTCTTGTAATTTGTATTGACTGAATTTTGTTTGATCTTTGAGTGATTTTTCGAAATTATATATAAAACATTCTGCAAAACCGAATAACACACCAAATTATAATGGAAGCAGCTTCCGAAGTTTTCAAATGTATTGTGTTGAACACAACCAGTAGAGACTTCCTCTGGGGAAATCTCCAACCACTTGTAGTGAGTCAAAGGAAGACAAATAGCGTTGATGTTAAAAGAAAATGAAACTGAAAAACTAAAGCCAGAATCAAGAGCAATAAAAAATGGGTTGGACAGAATGGGACGCGACACAGAAGCTACCAAAGGCTTTTAGGTTACGTATGTTGTAATAACATTTTGGTCCACGCACTCTCACATATTCACTCCCACCTACAAAGAGAGAGGAAGGGGGCAGAGAGAAAGTGTGTAAAAATGACTACTATTCGTCACTTGATAAATAGTAGCATAGCCGCTCCTCGTGTCACCTCATCCCAACTGTTGTAAATTCCTCTTTTTTTCTTATCGGCGAAAGTTAGCTATTTTTTTATATTTATGTGAGGTATTTGTGCATCTGCTACTATCCTCTACACATGGCTATCTTACCTTGACATTATTTCCTCATTAATATAGTGCCGCCGTAGCTCAGTGGTAGAGCGTTGGTGTAGTAGTCAGGAGGTCGTGGGTTCGATCCCAGCGACCGATTTTCTTGACTGAGATTTTCCAGGCATTTTCCTTAGTCATACTAGGCAAATTCCGGGATGACACCTTCAACATAGGCCCTGGCTGACGTATTCCCGAATCCTTTCCCCTCCTCTATTCCGGCCTAAGCATTAGATGTCTAAAGGCCATAAATAAAATTCAAATTAATATGGTTTGGCAAAACAGTAATATACATATGCTGAATGGCATTTAGCAATAAATACTACAATTGCGACCATATCATTGAGCAGGACGAGTACATCTGCGGATAAGGTACTAGTGGTTTCGCTTAAATGTTTCGGAAGTTTCCTGACCTTAAAAGCTATTACAATGCTGAAGATATTATGTTCCTCGGCCTTGATATGTCTGAAAGAATCACTTCGGTGGTGTACAACCACAAGAAATCTAGAGGGTAAGACTGGCGAACTTGAGGACCAATAAAAGGTCAATCTTTCTCAATTCACTGTTAACTAAATTGTCTATTCAGTTATTTTCTTACAGCACCATAAAAGTGAGCAAGAAAACTGTCACGCCACAACGATTGCCTACATCTGTCGCGTGAATATATGTGATGTCCTTGTGAAAGTAATCAGATTAATTTCTTTACTTCCAAATATGACGATGCTGTAACAACAAGCGAGTTTCGACCTACAAGATATTTTCCTAGTGTAGCTTGAGTGCAAGGTTCAACCGACTATCGTAAACAAAAGTGTTTCCCCATTCATTTCTGTCAGTGTGTGCTTTGTCGGAACGTCAGAAACGTGAAGTATGATCTTCTATGCTCATTCAAGCATTACGTCGAACATTTCCTTTCAACGTGCATTTGGATCGCCACCCATTCTTTTCATGTTTAAATTTTTTGACATTGTAAACACCATTACGATTGAAATGGAACTTCTTAGCTATCGCTTGCACTCTTAAAAGATGACTCCGGTTAAATCTCGCGATGTTCAACAAGTCACTGAGTCACGGTAGTAGCTGTTCGAGTTGTCGGTAGGATTGTGATATGGAGCAGAATACAAGAGACCATTGATTTCAGTTGTTTATTCTGTAAGCTGGTGATTTCTTCATATTGGTGTTGATGGTGTTCACATGGAAAGGGTTAGGTCAATGGTTTTCTTAAACACTTCACTTACCAGTGATTATTGTGCTGCATTGCGTGCTGACCTTTGTTTACCCTTTATAGACATAACGAAGACCCGCTGTGATGACATGTTCCAATACGATAGTGTATTACGTTACCAAGCTCAGGTTACGAAGAGTTGGTTTGAGGATTATTCTCTGCAGATTCGACAAATCTTGTGTGCGCATCTTTTGTCCAACATAAACTAAATAAAACACTTAGGGACACAGTAGAAAAGTCCATTCCTACCGATAATTCTGCATCTAGAAGTACCAGCGAGCTATACAACGTCATCCAGACGCCATGACTCAACATGTTATTGCGCAAATTACGTGCACTCGTGACATCAATGACACGTCGAGTAAGTGTACTTTCCCACACTACACTATATGCTACATAGAGCTCAGTATCTATGCAATTACTATTGGTATGCTACGAAATTATATTCTTCTGACAACCACATATTATCTCATTTGTAAGGAAAAATAGAATGTTTCTTTAATCTATTTTATTTAAATATAACATGGTATTCCCAATATGGCGCGCTATAGAAAACAAGAAGTTATGGCAAGAGTGATGTGTAATCTTTCTGTATTTCTTACACATACTACATACTGACAGATATAAATTACAAGCATACAAAATGTATATGATATTGCAAAACCGAGAATATTGTATTAATACAAAATGCCAAAATTAGTGAGAAACAAGTGAATGTACAAGAAGAAAAATATATTAATAAACAGAGAAAGTCACGTCTCACATGAGGGACAAAACAAATGATCCGTGATCTTTAGCGGTGATTCTAGGGTTCCAACACATTCTTCATGAACGTATTTGCGACACGACACACAGACGCATGTCTGCAACCATGTCTTCCTGACAAATGTAACAAAATCAAGATTCACAAGACTTGGAACAACTCGGTATCGGTTCTTCTGAAATTCTGGGCGCTTTCAACGTGGTGACACTTACTTTGTTTTGGTTTAGTCTTCTTATTCAGTGTATTGGAATTGGTAGCTTCCGTATTACCTGGCATTATCTTCGTTTTTATTACTAAACATTATGATGATGATGAGTGTTCAGTACAAACATTTCAAAAACCCAATTCTTTCATTTTAAACAGTTATGACTGCATTTTGCCCAATATTCCCCATCTTGCCTGCGTGCTGCCTGATGGACCATATTGCGCACTATTGACCTCTTTACTTTTTCTGGCGCCTGCTAGTTACACAATGCAATGCATTGGGTCACACACATTTTATGTTCACGTATGCTCACATTTTCTATGCATTATATTGATTAGGTTTTCGACAATAGATACTGAAACGAAACATTACTTACTTTGCTGAAATAACAGGAAATTATTTTCTTGCTCAGTATGCTATTTCAACAGGAACTGCTGCCAGTCAATAAACTTTTGATAATAGCTATAAAAATTTTGCGATGACATCCATGATAGACATTCGATAACAGAAATGACAAACTTTGGGTAACAGCCATGACAAACTTTCAACAACAACATGACAATTATCTGACGTTGAACTCGTTATCAGAATATAGTCCTAGAAGGACAACAGAAGCTTCTATAAGTTGAAACTTATGTATTTCTACGAACATTTTTATAATTCTTTCTTGTACTGTTAAAAAGGTTTACTTAAGAAGTACGGTAAGCTAAAACACTGCGATTTACTGTATCTTAAAATATAATTAAAACAGATACTTCTAAATCCCGGAAAATGGATTACATTGAATTCTTTCAGCGTTCTTCTCTACGGAGATGATTTGAGCGATACAGTAGTCTTGTATAAAAGGAGATTGAATAACAGGACCTCTTCACGGTAGGAAGAGAAAATCCGCAAATTATTCTCCCGTGTTTATGCAGCTAGAAATAGGTTTTACATCACAAGAAAACCGGAGAAAAGTGAAGATGCTAAGCAGGATGAGAAATGCTGAAAAGGGGGCCAAGGAAACTCTCCGCTACACTACGCGACAGAAGCAAATGTGACTCGCGAAAACGTGAACAGGCTTCTACAGTCCACACACACATGTAAAAGAAGACTAAGAGAGAGAGAGATCCGTTTTTCGTCCAATTGGAATTCCCGAGGGAAATTTTAGATCGTTGTCCTGCAGACAAGGATTATCTGACTGCGGTTCTATTCCTCCTTGGATGACACGCTGCTTCGGTTCTCTGAGGAATGTAGGCCGACCGTTCTTAGATTGGCCACACAGCATCCCAAACCTCCCCCTACTATTTCCACACTCACTATGTGTGTTGGCGGAAGTGTACACTAGAAGACACTCCTTCAAAGGGACAAAAAAAA
>JAGDQP010073008.1:0-10438 GCA_022664845.1 Lepisma saccharinum | reverse complement strand
TATTAAATTTGAGTGAAATAGCGAAAAGTACTTGGAACTACTTGGCTGCTTACTTGTGTACGAAATAGCGAAAAGTACTTGGAACTACTTGGCTGCTTCCACGTTGGTGAGCGAGCACATTAAACCGTGCATGAAAAAGCGAAAAGTACTTGAAATTACTTGGCTGCTTCCACGTTGGTGAACGAGCACATTAATTTGTGTATGAAGTAGCAAAAAGTACTTGGCTGCTTCCACGTTGGTGAGCGAGAAGTTTAATTTGAGTATGAAATAGCGAAAAGTACTTGGAACTACTTGGCTGCTTCCACGTTGGTGAGCGAGCACATTAAACCATGCATCGCATATAATAATAATCTATCCTTCTTTAACCCGTCTTTGCTTATTCAACATTGTAGCCATGATTTTTGTAGCAAATAATGTGTCATTCATAATACGACTCAATGCTATTAATATTCCGCCGCATCCCTACAATCTGCATGTAGTAATAAACGCAAATAAATCTATTCCGACACGAAGTGTCACGATTAGTATGCCTCCACATGGCGCTATCTTGATCAACTGGAGTGCGTTTGTAACGAAATAATAATAAAATATGCATTTTCACTTTGGATTGTTAGTTGTCGTTAGATGTTTATA
Organism: Lepisma saccharinum; assembly: GCA_022664845.1. NCBI lineage: Eukaryota > Metazoa > Arthropoda > Insecta > Zygentoma > Lepismatidae > Lepisma > Lepisma saccharinum. The sequence goes on along the minus strand of JAGDQP010073008.1, from coordinate 9,805 downwards.
GAAGTGCGTGTAACTGGAAATAAATAGAAATTTATAAGGATTGAAAAGAGTTTTAAATAATGCAATAAAAAGTCGATGTTCGAGGCATCACCAACTACGGAATCGCAGCCGTTAATCAGGTTATTATTTTATTAAAATCGACGCATATCATGTTTAACATTCACTCCATGTTCCCGCTTTCAACGCAGAAAGTGCAAATCGACTCTTGTGCTTTTGGCTCTATCACACTTCCGCTTAACTTATTGAATCGTGTACAAGCACCATCCAAGCACTTTCAACACTACTTGGATAAAACCCTTTGATTATTCCAATTGGATCGTGTATGCACTCATCCAAGTGCTTGTTCAAGAATTTGATTCAATGTTTATTGAATCGTGTACGAGGGGCTTTAGAAATATCGATTACAAAAATAACTTTTGTATTGGGACTCCCTGTGACAAATATTACTTGAATTATAAAATTTAGCTCAGCCTGAAACAAAATGTCCACAGCTCATTAACAAATGAAACATTCATCTCGTGTACAAGGGTGCTAATGAAATACATATATTTCGCATTCTAAACAAAGTTTGCCGCACTTCCTTAGCGAAACAGTTTATTACCTTTACCAAATTGAAACAAAAATGCGTAAGATACGCTCAATACTGAAGTTCGGGATACAGAAATAGGAAGCTTCATGACACATGATTTCATATTCAACGTGTAGAATTCACTTTGCGCAGGAGGTATAAATCGTAATATTGCACTGCCTATGGCACTGAATCAGATAGTCTAGCGAAGAATCCAGTTTATTATGCGAGAAAGAAGGCGTTTGTTACACGGTGCATTACCCTTCTTGTCATAATTATTCCATTAAATTTCAACATATTCTACAAATAATGTTTTTTGAAGGGGGGGGTTGATTCCATTTAGTTAATTATACAGTTCTCTTTTCTTTTTTGTTTCATCAGCTTTAAAGCCACATGTTATTAATATTATTGCAAAAAATGACCACATGTTGTATTTATTGCCTGTAATTATTCAAACGCTCCCGAAGACACGTTTCCTTATTTTGAATCTATTTTGCCAAAAAAGAAATTACTTTCTGCACCTAAAGTAGCATCTAAAGCTCCTTTGTTGCAATTTTCGAGCCATTTCCGCAGAAGAGCCTTTATTCTAAACAAGACAAAAGATGTCCATGAAATATCAATATCTTACCTCCGTCGCCAATTAAAATACATAACTTAGAACACCGCAATTTCCTTCCTCTTACATCAACAATGTTGCCAAATAAACACCCTCTTGGTATTCGCACTGTCTTATTAAATTTTCTCCTCCTTTAAATGACCTGTAAAATTAATTATCCCATTTAGAAGGTTCTTTGGAAGTTGGAACCCCTTCGAGTTAGTGTTGTAACGCACTTACATTAAATAAAATTTTAAATACTGATTTTCTGTTTAATTGGGTAAATTTATTTCCAACTTAACTATTGTAGTGAAGGAGACAAAAACGTGCAAAAATCATTTAACGTACCTGCCTTCGTTCCTGCCAGATGGACACTTAACGAAAAACCTTTACCGGTAAATATTTTCCACCTTCAAGACGCACTTTTTAATCCCTTGTACATAAACCTGAATGGGTGTGCACTAGCGTTTAAATGTAGCAGTAAATTTAGTATTTTGTGTTTTTATACACGAAACTCTTTCTCTTTCAACACAAATTATGGAAAACTGACCATCATAATCGAATAATCTTTCTAACCTTTTGTTTATAGTGATATAAAAACATGTTTTATCTTCTACAGAATGGGGATACATACACATGACTGATTGGTAGTTCCCTCACCCATGACGACCGTGTTCAATTATTAAAAAAAAAAACACTTATCAGAATATTTTAGAAATTCTTTGAGCGTATGCAACAGATTTGTAAAGAAACAGAGATAGAATGACATATACGATGTCCGTACCAGTACTGGACCAGTCGGCAGTAGGTGACCAGAAAGGGCAACAGCAAACGGCAATAAAAGGCATTCTATAGGATACAGAAGTAGGCGTAAACAAAGAACGTTTTATACTTCCTTAGCGTTTAATTGTGTAGTCCCCAAACAAGGTTTGATTAATTTTCAGAGCTCATCACAATATAATCAAAGGAAATCACATTAGAAGCGTTTATTAACACTAAATGTGTTTTCATTTCAGACCAATTAGATGCTTAATGTAAGGCATAACGATCTGACAATTAATTTTTTTTTTGCGATTTTTTAACACTACGCTAAACTGGCAGCGAAAAAACAAACTGGAATTGTGAGAACAAATTCAGATTATCTGAAATCTCTTGCCTAACAGAAATGTCAGTGACTAGAATTCCAGTTGGTAATTCTCTTGCATTAGATTGTTGTTTCAGTGGAAACTGATTGTTCTACTTCAGCATAACAGTGCCAGAATGTTTGTGTAAGAAGTTTTGATAATAAGTGTATACCCGTCACATGTACTGGCACTCGGTAATTATTTCCAAAAAGGCTATCTGATTGCCAGAGGGTCCGGTCCGGATGCGGTGATTGTGGGTTACTTGGACAGTTTTCCCAGTTGTATGTTTCCTTAACGGCCTTTTCTCTCTGGTTTAACTAGTGCTTTAAGAAAGCCTAAAAAAAAAACTGAACGCCGAAAAAAATAACAGAAAAAAAAAGTTATTTTTTTATATATCATTCAACTTTGGGAAACGACGTTTTTTTTTAATAATACGGTTTCTGGCAACATTTTATGATCAATGAATTAGTTAAAATGTTAGTACATCTTCAAAAAATATATTTAAAAAAAACGCAATGGGACTGCCTCCAGGAGTCTGAGCAAAAGATGCCTAAGGGACAAGTGAACAGAAATTTGCATTACATGGTGCTAATGAGAAATATTGCATGCCTAATGCAAATTGAGAGTGTTTTGCACATCATCTAACGTAAGAACGTTTAATTATACTTAACCTAAACAACAAATTCATTAGATGTGATAATTAATTAATACGGGCAAAAAAAACGATTTCGTCAATAAAACCAGTTTTTTTTGCCTCATTAAAAAAAACACTGGGTTTAAGTACAAACAAATGCGCCGGTTTTTGAAGCCACCGTACTTCAACTTAAGTAGCGGTTCCGACCTTTGGCAAAAGTTAGTATTTAGGCTGCCAAGTTAGCGTAGAATTAGGTGACCACCTTTTACTTTTGCCCAACCCGGAGAATCGGAGATTAAAAAAAAACAGAAAGAAAGAGCAGGGTGTGGGACAGAGCAGAGTCCCAGCAGGACGTCCAGGGTCCCCAGTACGAGGACTAGACAGTGGGTCTGGGGGACGAGAATCCAAGCGAGTATTTCAATTTTAGATTAATTTTGATAGTTTTACCGGACAGAGCAAAAAATGTAGATAAATTGCGTGCATTATTACGAGTAAACGAATACATAATTAATACGAACACCAAATAACGATATGATAATATTTCAGTTAAGTTTAATATGTCAAGCTACAATAATTACATACTATAATCATTGTTAATATTTAAGTAAAGTTGTACTTATATTTTATGTTGTTTTTACAGCATGTTAGTACTCCCTTCTGTTCTTCTTTTGCCAAGTATGCGCTGAATTCTTGGCACGACATATTGCAGTTCAGCTTCGTACATAGTTCCGCTTTGACATTCTTTTTCGTTCGTCGGTCCATAACTTTGACATGAGAGAAAATACATGCTCTACGTAAGCGTTGCTTACAGGAATGGACAGTACTTTCGCGACAAGTTTGTAAAGTTGAGAGAAGTCAGAGTTTTTGAAAATTTTCGCCAAAACTTTGCCCACATGTATTTGTGAAGGTAACATAATCAATTTTTTCCAGAGCTTCATTTAAAAGTGTAACTTTATCGTAGAGGTCATCTTCGTTAACATCTAGTTTGCAAGATTCGGCTGCTGTAATAACTGCATTGAACTGAATCAGTCGGTTCACTTGATTCAAGATGGTGATTATTGAAAAGTACTTGAGACAAATTTCATAATTGTGGTACTTCTTTAAGTACGCAATGCTCTTCGATAAACTTAACCTCGTAGATAAATTTACGCCTTTCAGTATCCTTAACGTGTTTTAAGGAAGATGTTGCCTTGCTGCCAAAGAACTCATCTTTTAACCGACTTTCGAACTTCACGCGTAGTTCTTTGCGTTCGTGCAATCATGGCACCGTGCATAGTACACTACCCTACTAACCATTAGTGCTTTATTCGGATTTTGGACAGAACGATCAAATAGTGGGTTGTCACGCGCACTCTGAGAATTACTCCAATTTCTGGTTCCCATGCGGCTTAGCATGCTTTTCCGATCGTTGGAGAGCTTGAAATGGTGGAAGATGTTTTTAATAATTATTTCAGTAACCGAAGTTAAAATTAATCCTGTCAATTTATATTTTTTTAAAAATTGTTATTTATCGGCATTAATATGTGACAATATTGAAAACTTGTTACAACAAGTACAACCCGGAGAAATCGTTCCAAAACCCGGAGCTAAGGAGTTCAAATCCGGAGACTCCGGTCAAACCCGGAGAGGTGGTCACCCTACGTGGAATGTAGTAGAAATCCTCGAAGTCAAATTAAACTTTAGAATTTATCCCTATTCTCGCTATTCCCCCAGAAATTTAGTATTTTTAAGGCTGCAGTATTCAAAGGAAGTTAAAACAAATACCATTATTATTTGTTAGGTATGGCCCAAGCGAATAACCATAATAATTACAATAATTAGCCATAGCATAATACAAGTGTTATAAGAATTTTCTACAATATATATTCTAGTTGAACTAAACTAGCTAACCTGAGTTCGCACCCAATAAGTGGGGAAGTTTTATTGGCATTACGAGTACTTTAATACCAGGGATATGCAACGTATCTGGCTAATCACTTGTTCGCACCAGGATTTCTCACTTAAAAGTAATTCAAGAACAAATACCGCAGAAGTGGAACAAAGAAGGCCATAGAAGCGCAATAAAAAATCCTCTCCAAACCTGCATGTGGGATCGACTTCAGGAATTGAATAATCTCCCAATGTCACTGATCGTCAATCACTGAACTGGTCCATCGTTTAGAAATATTTGTTTTCCTTCTGTACACGTGTGCATTTCCTGTATTAACAGTCACTTTGTTTACTACTTCTGACGTAGCCTAATATCGCCTAACCTGAACGCAGTAATGCATCTTGTGAGCCAGTTCCCTTACGACTTCATGTCAACTCGAGGGAAAATGATTTTTATTTTTCATTTTAACCTAGTTGCGGAACATTTACAGTTTAGCGCAAGCAAGGTTAGACTATCATATTCTTGTGTAATGTAACTTCAGTTCACGTAACTCACGAAGCTAACAGGTGAACAATAAAGAAAGAAGCAAAATGAATAAATATTTCCAGAGCAAGGGTTTGCTTGACCGTGCATTAACGAAAGGAACATTCAACTATAAGGCTGTATATTTTTAATTATCCAACCCGCCCTGATCTTCCAATTAAAATGAACATATACCCGACCGCCTCCCCTTCTAACTTGTCTAACTGCTTATGGTTATTTCGTAGTCCAAAATAAAGTTTAAAACTAAACTAATAGCCTCCTGTAAAGTAATTTTACGGAAGCACTACTTCGAACCAGGGCCGAATATGAGCGTTTCGGCGCCCTACCACCTCCCTTTTGCTTTCCACCTCGCCGCTCCCGTTCATTTTTCCTTCCCATCTTCACATTACGACAATTTGTCTTTTCGCCGTTTAAAAATAATAATGAACTTATAATTACGCCATCTTTTTATTATTATGTCATCCATTTTGCCAATTCTCTTTAAGCAGAAACAAATACGAAATGCAAGTTTACAGATGAACCCTCTCTTCAGTGTATCCATCTTTTGGTATATCGATCTACCCTTCAATATCGCGCTCCTTAACACTTACAACATTACAGCTACACAATCTTTATGAACGGACAAAAGCGACGCTACCCCAGTAGCACACATACGTTGGAAATACGTCGATTATACGTTAGTACCGAAACGTAATTTTAACGTTGTAAATGTGCCGAATGTCTGCCTTTCAGCGGCTTAATCGACGTTGAATAATGGTTTGTCCATTAATATATTCATAATATTCTAAAGGGTTTCTCAATGTGGGGGGCGCGAGTGTGCAATGTGGTCGCGAGGTGTGTGTGTGTGAAGTTTCAAGAAACACAAAGTGAAACAAAACAGCTTATTATAAATTAGAAACGTACTTTTCGTGGTCGCAAGCCGGAAGACATAGTAACAAACAGTCGCGGCATGAAAATGTTGAGAAATGCTGATATACAGTATTATTTTTTCTACAGTGAATTCTCTCAACTGTGGGATTCGAAGCTGGTCCGTTCCGCACTCGTCGTTGGTAGCTCGACACGTTCACCACTCATACTCGAGACCGCCTCAAGACTGATTACTCCTTTAGTGTTCCTTTTATGTTAAGCGAACTTTATTTGTAGTAAAAAGCAGTCTCGAACACGGACGCCACAAATCTAGACGTGTCGTTTTACCATCATATAAGAATAAGCCTACTTTTCTTCTTTCTTTGTTATGTGCATTTTTTCAACACTTTGATCAACGCTGCACCGTTAAGTTTGTATTTCTCAATAGGTGTCGCCTTGGAAGAAACTTATATAAAACGAAATTACGTCATAGTTGAAAAGGAAAGTTGAAACTCCTTCACATTAACGGCACTTCATTTCGCTTCTAAGAACATTTTTTTATGCAATTAACTTTGATTAGGCACAGCAGTTACAAACGTAATATTAACGTACTATCAACGAAATCCAATTTTCGTTGGAACATAGTTTCAAATTCATCGTGATTTCAACATGCGAAAGACATACAAAACAATAGTTAATGGTATTCAATTAGTTTTTAATTTTAAAAAAAATATTCCATTAAATTAGAAAGAGTCCCAGGCATCGAAATCCATACCATAGTTGAAAATAACAGTTGAATCCACGTTAAATTAACATGTTATTTAAAATATCGTCTTTGTTGAAATATATTTTAAAATTAAACTTACTTCATTCAACCAATAACGGTTAACCAATGAAATAAATCAAAAATGGACGGTAAAAATCCGTTTTTGTGCTACTGGGGTACAAATTCTTCTGCAATGTTAAGTATGTAAGCAGCTGGGGCCTCGGTGGCTCAATGATTAGACCTCTAGTGCTTGGGGTCATCGGTTCAAAATCTACCCGTATCATGTGGGCTTTGTGGTGGACAAATACCGTGTTTATTGGGGTTCCCTCCCACTTGCTTCGTATCCCATCCCATCATCCTTCAACCGGCCTAAGACAAAGTCGCCTAAAGGCCTGAACTTTTAATTTCAAACTCAAACGTGGGCAGCACTTTGAATGTTAAACACCACTTCCGGGAAAATTTATCTCCTTAAGATATAAGCTCTTACAATTAAGTTAGGGAGAAAATAACGCTTGTGTCTATTGGTATGGAAGAGAGGTTAAGATAATTATATTTAAAGTTGCATTTGTTATCTTTAGATCAGAGCGGGATGGGATAGGAAGGTAGCAGACGGTGAATTAGTTAAGGTACAATTCTGACGTTCATTTGTTGAAACTAATGGAAACTCTGAAAAATCCCAGACAGGGCGATCGGCATTCAGGACCCAAATCCACGGTAGCTACCCATTGCGGAACGGAAAAGATACTTTAGGTTTCCTCATATACAAATATGTAGACTGCTTCAACAAGAAGTACCTGTTTGTCCATTGGCAGAGATTTAGATAACGGCCGTGCCTTATATGCAGCATAGACTAAAAAAACCTTGGTGCATGCCAATGGATAGTATTTCGTGTTCTCTGTCTGGTAACCTGTTTTAAACAAAACTTGCATCTAGAGAGAATGACAAGACGACATTTCTTTGATTTGGTTAAAGAACTTGAATACCTGCAGAGTCGCACGTGACTAGAAAAGTTGTTTTAGCTTTTGAGACAACTATATGCATCATTTGTTGCATTGAGCGAATGAGAAACAATTAGATTGTTGAGACTTTTGCGTAACTACGAAGCATCAGTTAACAATGAGATTCCATATAAGACTCACTTGATGCCTGTTATAAGACTTACTCCATATATCGAAAAGTCAAACTTGTACCTTGCTTTTGAAAACACAAATCTCATACTACTCATGACCTGCACCCAAGCTAGCAAAAGTTCTGCTCAAATTGACTGTACATTATAAGCGTACAACAAAAGTATTATTGTAGTCAATAGATTGTGATAATAAATGCTAACGCACGTCAGGTGGTTATACCCTCTCTCCCTTCTCAATATTTTGTTCAAGTGGAACCAAAAGCAGCTGAATGTTATCATCTTACTGGGTGAATACGTAAATAAACGAAAAGAAATCAGATGCCATACTCGTATTTGCAGAAGGTAATGTGCAAGGTTACTCAGAGGGAATATGCCGTATACCTTCGACAACAGCCCTGCCTATAATTTTTGGCTTGACTCTTCCTAAGATATTAAAATATCACAATGCGCACCGGCTCCGCATAGAAGTTATTGAAAGATGAGCGTCTTTTAAAAAAGGTCTCTAATTTCCCGTCAAATCATTCCATGAAGAAAAACGGATTTCCTGTAAATTAATGTTGTTAGTTAAGAAATTAGACAGTATTTGGGAAGGGTAGCTAAGGTATTTCTTACAAATAGAGTCTCAAGTTTTAGAGCGAATTCCTCAACGATAAAGGTGTAACAAAATTACGAAACAAATATTTTAAGTTTCCCATGAAGATCGCCTTCATTACAAAGAAAAGTGATTGTAACAGTTAAGTATTTATGAAGTTTCTTCTACGTTGTAACAGTTTAGTTTTTATGAAGCTTCTACGAGCACCTTGAAATACACACTTTATTTTTCTTTACAAATCCACTCAATCACAGATTTCAAGCACCTAATTTAAGCCTATTAATGTGTTAAAAAGGAAAGTTATGTATGTAAATTATGAACTTAAATGTTCATCAATTTTTTTTTTTATCTTTTCAATTCAAACGTTTCGTAGGAAACAGAATAAGACCAGGAAAACAAAATCGAATCGACACAAAGAAGTGAAGTAAACGCTTGATTTGTTCATGTTAATTACCAATCATTCTCGTCTCTTCCTAGTCTTTTGTTAAAAATAGAAACGAAAACATATTTTAGCATGAAATAAAGTGAAGAATTACCTATAATTAGTCCCACCCTCCTCAAGACTTTACTTTGTTTCTCGTCTTATTTTCTTTTCTTTTTTATAAAAGCAGGATGTTTCGTTTAAAAACTGAGAAGAACAGGAAGCAGACAAAAAGTCCGCGGAAAGAACAAGCAACCTAAAAGTCATTAGGAGGTGTCTGAATGGCTGGTAATGAGGTGCGATTCACCGTGATAATAAGAGAGTAAAATGGTGATCTCTTTGCTACAGCCATATGCTCTACGTAAACTATGCTGGAGTGACTACTTAGTGTTGAAAGACAGACGCCAGAGCAAATATTTAAACTCGTTTGTCGAATTCCAGTCTAATCAAATGTTGACCAAATTTTCAGTTTTAACTCAGTTTTACACGCTTGATATCGCTGTGTGGCCCGTTTTTTGATTCAAGTCTTAATTCCAGAGTTATTCATGTAAGAGTATACTGCACTCTGCATACAATTGAAAGTAATGCATATAATATTTACGTCTTTAGCAAAAATTAAAACATAAATGAAAAAACGGGCCACACAGCGATATCAAGCGTAAAAAAACTGAGAATCGAAAATTTGGTCCATATTGGTTTAGACTGGAAGTGGACAAA
>JAGDQP010073005.1:0-10438 GCA_022664845.1 Lepisma saccharinum | reverse complement strand
AGATAATTTGTTATTCAACTTTGGTAAACTTTATTTTTATATGGGCCAGTCTAGTTACTTTGGACTTCGGCCCGTCACGATTCGTCCCTTAGCTATTAAAATCCACACCCATGCCGAGATTCGAACCCGGGACCTTCGAACCGTTGGCCTACCGCCGCAGACCGCACGCCCACCCGATCGGCTTGTTATTCAACACTTTCGAGAAAGAAATGGACTCCCCGGCAAACTGGCAACAAATGACGGTGAAGAAGTCTAAAAATCCGTGGGTGGTATGTCATCTCCAATTTCACAAAGGTTTTTTTTTTTTCTTCAACAGGTTGCTTTTACAGGTATAGGAGTGGTAAATCACTTCTAAAATGAGAGAAGAGATTCTAGGCACAAAGGGATCATCAAATGCTCAAGATAAAGACATTCTTATATTTATTAATCACATGTTTTTACACCAAAAATTATATTTTTATTTTTTTATAATAATCTCCAAAGAAGGCAGATTGAAACCAGAAAACAAAATGAAAAGTGTAGTTCAAGTTGGAGTAGATGAACATATATATATCTTCAATGAATGTAAAGCCCAAATAAAGAAAAGACGAAAAGTAAGAAATGTTAGCGATACTCTGTTGTTCCAGTCATCTTGTTGCTATGGGGGACAATGTCGGGAACAATTATGTACAATAATAATTATTAAGTTACTTAAGACTTCCCGAAGAAGTTGTAGGGAATTTACTGTATATGAGTTGTTGTTTTTTTAACAGTATTTTTGAAAAAAAAAAAAAAAAACTGGGCACAGGCGGGTTTTTTCGTGTGTTAGAAATGAAATGTGAATGCATGTAAATGTAAAGCTGTGTACAGGTCTCAGAAGCTCTGCTGGTAACTACTGTAGAATCGAGGGGCTTGGAATGGGCCTGTGTCTGTATGGAGGTGACTTTATTTCAAGGTATGTGCACTAGATTCAAGCCGCGGCGTGGTTCGGAGCTCAAGATAATCGTAGGTCCCGGCATTCCGCCATTCATAAGTAAGACTGAGGAAAATGAGGGAGAACTCCATTTGGGATGGTGCCACTGGACTGCCTGACCAGTGTGATTTAAAAAAAGCTTTTAAGAAAGTTTGACTACGGCCGAATGGATGATAATGGGAGAATTGGTGGAATGAGGAAAGTGGGAGGAGACGGGAGAACCTTGAGAAAACTCATGCACACGGTATGTTCATCACAAAGCCCAAATGGCACAAGTCGGGATCGAACCAAGGACTCCACGCACCAGAGGTAAGCGATCTACCACTCAACCTTCCCAGTGTCATTTTTCCGTCCGGAACCCCAACCACCAGACCACAAAGACAGAGTACCAGTCCTTGTGGTCCAAGCGGTAAAGTCAAGGATTTCGGATCGGCAATGGTTTTGATCCCCATCATTGAGATTTCCAGGGATTTCCCTTAGTTTCACCTGGAATGAAGAAAGCGGACCTTAACAAAGGCCCTGACTAAACTCGAATACTTCTTTGTATTTCAATATCACAGTGTTGTAGATTTTAGGTAGCAATATTATTTTAGAGTTATGACAGTCGTGATTGCATTCTAACAACCTAAAATGCAATGGTTTTCATTATTATGAACTTCTGAGGAGTGCTCTCATTTAAGTAATCATTTGAAAAAAAAAATACAATGGGTTTTATTGGGTTAAAGTATCTTCTAGGGTGTCTCAACTGCTTGTGAGGAGATTCTTTCCAAGTTGTTATTATTCAGGGTTTGAAAAAAAAACTGGGTATTTTAAAAAAAAAAAGCAGCAAACCTGAGCCCAGACGGTTTTTTTCGGGGTTTAGAAATAAAATGCGTGGTTCGGGACCGAAGATAATTATAGCTCCCGGCATTGTCATTCACAGGTGAGACTGAAAAACGACGGAGAACTCATTCGGGATGGTCTCACTGATGCGCCTGAGCTGGGTCTGATTTTTCTTTCTTTGAAGGCCTTTGGCCGAATGGATGATGGGAAAATTGGTGGACTGAGGAAAGTGGGAGGGAACGTAGAACGTAAGTACCCCGAGAAAACCCATGTACGTCTGTTCACCACGAAGCCCACATGGCACAAGCTGGTAACGAACCAAGGACCCCACCAGAGGTAAGCGCTCTTCCACTGAGCCACTGCGGCCCGAGCAGGATCTGAATTGTTGCTCAACCTTCCTTGTGTCACTCCAAGCATCAAGCACCAACCCACAAGAGACAGAAGTAGCCAGTCCTTGTGGCCCAGGCGGTAACGTCGCGGATTTCGGATCGGCAATGGGTAGGCACGTGGGTTCGAACACCAAGGACAACTATTCTGTCTGAGGTTTTACACGGGTTTCCCTTAGTTTCACCAAGCGAACCTTAACAAAGGTTCTGACAAAACTCTAATACTTCCTTGTAATTTGATATCACAAAGTATTATTCTCGAGTTACAATGACAGTCATGACGGCATTTTGACAATCTAAAATGTAATTATTATGCACTTTTGTTGTAAAAATCTTTACTTCCTTGACCTCCCACTTAAATATTTGACTTTTCCTTCACTTCCTTGACCTTGTAGACATTCTGTTTTATACATATAAGATCCTAAAAAAGTTGTAAAAAAAAGGATACTTACATAGCAGAATAATGAGACAGGTGTACAAGAACATCACAAATAATAAAAAGGCGGCAACGTTTCGCAAAAGCATTTCACGTGGTAGGAGAGAAAATGGACAGAGCGGACTTGTTTTAACGATACGCCATGTTGTCAACTGATAGCTATATAATATACGTGAGTTTCGAAATTTTACAGTTGACACATTCAGTTACTTCCTATCCTCAGCGATTCCTCACCCATGGCGAAAGTTCATTTAGTCCAACGTATATCTACACCATTTAATCTTTCACCCTCATTACACTGCTTCACGACTCCAAAACTTAATCTAATTTGCGTTTCAATACTCCCACACACCTTCACACTATCCTGCAAATTTTACCTTAAAAAAAAAAAAAAGTAAATCTTAGACAAGATAAAAGTTTCCGGCAACTACAGCTTTAAAAGTAAATAAATAAGGCTTCGGATCAGTGGATCGTGGAATTCATGTTTGTAGTAAATCGTTTCGATGTTCTGATGCAAACACATTCAACATCCATTGTCTACATCATTAGTAGGAAGAAGTGGTGCAGCCACGGCGACTCGATATATCGATGAAGCTTTCAAAATGAACATACAGGTGTTCGCCATTGATACGGTAATTGTACACACGTTGAAAGAGAAAACATTGGTAATCACAGCAGTAACAGATTGAAATATGTCTGTTAAATATTATAGTAGTTATTGCGAGGCTGGATTACTGGTACAAACGTTTGGCGTGGACCCCAGTACATGGCCATTAGGGACCACTGGAAAAAGTAACGCAAAACGGGGTGAAGGTAGCCAGGTTTGAACTTTCAACCATTCTTTAATCTTATGTGATGGGTGTTCTACCCGAAGGTTCCTGCGCAAGTGAACCGAAGGTGGTTTGCCATTGCTTTTCATCGAATGAATATGTAACAACGAGGAGACCTACAGTTTAACGTGGGCTTGGAACCTTGTGTGTTCCCATCGGGAATTACATGGCAGCGAGTCTTACCACTCATTTGACTCCAGCAACTCAGGCTGTTTTTTTTATTATTATTTTTACCACGTTGCAAGGGCAGATTTTTCGTGACTATTTGGAAATGATAAAATTTAAGAGCGAAATTTTCTTTGTTGACAAAACACTTATCACTTTCATAGGCTTTGCATGCCTAGAACGTGAGCTCTTTGAGTTATACTATCAATTATACATATGTTAATATTTTATTTTCCCTTATCTGCTTCAAAGAAAGTAAAATTTACAGGATAAAGATAATGCTAGGAAAGTATGTAGCAGTGTTAAAACGCAAATTGGAATAAGTTTTGGAGTCCTAAAGCAATGTAAAAGGGTGAAAAGACGTACGACTATATGAGCTTCCGCCATGGGGGAGGGTCGGGAGTAACTGATTGTCAGCTATGAAAAATGAATATGTCTGTAAATAATAATAATAAAATAACCAAACCTGACTTCTCGAACCTAACCTACTGTATCTTATTTTATAAACAGTAAAATAGGCGAAAGCTAAAAAAAAATGCCATCTCAATGTGACGCCATTAGTATTCCTCCGCGTGTCACCGTCACCGGCTCTGAATCAACTGGAGTGCGTATTTTACGAATGAATAATTATAGCGTGGTTTCCGTAACAGGTTTTTGTCGCTACCTGCCGGGTTATGTGCATGGAACTGCCACGGATAATTATTTTTTTAAAAAACGAGTTGTATAGAGCGTATAATATTGGTATAACAGGCTTACATTTGCAGTAAATAAAGTAAACTTTATCCTTTGTTTTGAACAAGACTGACAACTGTGACCGGATACTGGTACTTAGCAGACAATTACTGCAAACACGTGGCTGGAAACTGATGCTTTTTGTTATCTGATCAGTATTATTCTTCTTACAGGTTACCAACATGGGTAATTCTTTACAAGAGCTCCTTCTGGCATAGAGCAACTCGGAACTCCTGAAAATGCTATGTATTGCTTCCTATAGCCATGAAAGACACTAAAATGGGTGTAAAATGGAAAGAAAGTACCTAAAGTGAAAGTTCTGATGTGACAATAACATGGCAAGTTCGACTTCAGAAACTTCTTTTCTTTGCACGCATTTTAGACTCTCTCATGGCTATAAGAAGCAGAACATAACATTTTCAGAGAATTTCACATGATTTTAAAACCCAGTATCGAAACGAAAATTAACTATACCTTAAGGAAGCAGAGGATAAAGTTTCACAATCTCTGGCTTTTCCTTCCTAGTTTTCCCAGATACAGGTTTCTTTTAACACTCCAATACTGTACAAGTTTTTCTCTCCGAAACAAAGAATCGCACAAACTTCTATAATCTTGTAGTCCTTGGCCCTCACTCATAACACGGGTCATTGACATCAATACACCATGCACAGCAACTACATACGACACCGCACTTACAAAATATTTCTTTGCTTGTAGCGATCATGCCTTGTTCACCCGTCCATTAGCGCCACACGTGACGTCACGTCAAAACCACCAAAATCAGCTACCTTCTAAACACAGGAAGTCCTATTTTCGAAAGCTTGAAAGAGTTAATCGTGTGTGTAATAAAAAAAACACCCTACCTGACTTACCTAACCTCCACGTGCTCTTGGTCACTAATTTTAATGCATTTCCTAATACGTATATACTGCAAAACAAGGAACCAATATGGTGGATTCCTCTACTACGTAAATTAGAACTTTCAATTTTTTTCTATCATGTGTGCAATAGAAAAAAACCGTACCTGACTTAACCTAACCTCTACGTGCCATTGGTCACTAATTTTAATACAGTTCCTAATACGTATATACTGCAGAAGTAAAAACACAGGAACCAACATCGTGGACTGCTGTTCTATTGGGTAACTTAGAACTTTCAATATGTTTTTTCTATCATATTGTAGGTGTCCTTATGACACTTAGTTCTGTCTGGATGTCAAATAATCAAAACTCCATATGAACAACATACAACGTCATAAAACAGGAAGAGCTTTTGTAAAGTATTACACAAACGTGTTTCTTAATTTTATACACCGCTGATACACGACTTAAACTCAAAGCTATGTATTGACTAAACATATTTGTCATTCTTATACCTTTAGTGTGAATTTACATACCACCAAAGTCGGATTTTCCTAAAGTGGTCGGAAACTGGTGCAGTCACCATAACACCAAACAGGGAATAGCCGTACTTTAAAAGACGCATCTCAGAAAAAAAAACTCTAGCAAGTGTCTCTATCAACAAGGTACTTCTGTTTTATGGCATTGAATGTATGTACTGTACTTCAAATGTTCCTTTCCTTATTTCAGACGCGTAAAATGCTTAATGTGATGTAAAATTAAGGTTTTGTGTGAGTGTAAGGGCACACGTACAACACTATGTCCTTGCATATTTCGTATCACCCCGTGATCCTGAATCACTTTCTGTATTTTAATAATCTGAAATTAGCGAAGTAACAACATTTGGACCACATTCAACAAAGCAGTTTATACACTAAATTACTTGAACTTTTACTGGGAAAATATCTTTGTACATCACGAATATGGTACTAATCTCTCAGTTAAGTGCGAGGGGTCAGCCATCTACTCCCTACCCTAATATTTCTTGCATAAAGAGACACCAAAAATCTATTTTCCCCTTGTATGGGATATAAAAATACATTTGTGAGACTCATAAAATAAAACCCAAAACTGTAAGAACTACTGGAAATACGAATCAATAACCAGTTTGTCGTTTACCTTATGCAGCCAAACCACAAGCCTGGAGAAGTGTCATCATAAGCACGGTAAATTCTGCACTTAGGGATACATGTTAACAATCTGCTACAACATACATAATAGCCTACACAACTTACAAAACTGTTAATCATTTTCGTGTCGTCGTCGTGGTGTATACTATAAAAAAAGATGATCTGGATAACATACTAACACTGACATGCACCTACCCTTTTTGACAATTTGTTGCAGACTACATACATTATCCAATTCTTAACAATAAGAGACTTAAAAGAAAATAAGAAAATCTGAAATCTCACATCAGCTTATTCCATATGCTTTTTTCAACTAAAAAAAAATGTTTATCCATCAAGTAGCTACGTCCAACGTGTATCTATAAACTAGAGCCCATGTCAACTTACCAGACAGAGAACTCTTCTGCAATATTACGCCGGAATTCACATCGAGAGCGAGAACCTCTGAATCCCTAGTTGTAACCAAGATAATATTTAAATTCGGATGGTAAATAATGCTTCTCGAATCTGCTTGTACATTAAGATAACCGTCCTCGACCAAATACGACACTCCACACTCAGCCATTTTATTCCCATAGTCCCCCACCAAAATCAAGTGATCATGTGAACAGCATGGCGACGCAGCGAAAGTAACACAGATACAGCATCCAAACCAGAGGAAACCCCTGACAGGGCAAAATTTTATAATACAGTATATATAAAAAGTAAAAAGTATGAAAAAATGTATGGATATGTTTATCCAACGTTCTGCTTTTCATTGAGGTGGAAGATCTGAAGAAAAACACGAATAAAAAAGTCAGGAAGATGAGTAAAGGCCTAATGGAGCATAAAACAAATAATTGCTAAAACTTCATGATTTTATGCATCAGATCGGTTCATTCCCTTTTTTTTTTTAAATATATTTTTATTTGCCATGCTAACTTAATTATCGGTGTTCAAAATATCATATCTTGAAATAAAAAAAAATCCATAATTTGATCACAAATATTGTAAGGGGATACCCCCCTCAAAAAAAATAATTGAGTTGCGCAATGTACAGAGAAATATATGCAATGGCATAGGAGTCATGATACGCCCTCATACTTTTTTGTCTTCGATTTTCAGATATGCACATGCAAATGGTAAAGCGGACACATTTGCACTAAGGTAGATAAAATGAGGTTTTCAAATGTTTTAAAAGTGCACATTTTCATTGAGATTTTTTAATGTTATTTTTTTCCAGTGATATTTCTAAAAAAAAAAAGAATGTAAAATAGAATTCTCTCTCATGCTTTCTTATTTATAAAGTGTATAGTAGATTCATAAACACTCTCAAACTTGGAAATATTTTTTTAAAGAAAAAGAGAGAGAAAGAGAGACAAAGGAAAGGAAATTATTACGCATTCTTATCTCATTTTTTTAAATCACGCTCTCATTCAAATGTTATTTTAGTAACAATAAATAAAATGTTGTTGTTTCCAGAATCGCATTCATTTCGTTTTAGATTTAATAATCAATTCACCACGACTATTACTCCAATATGAATTACGCTACACGCCATCTTCATGAATTTAAGTCAACGTTCTACCACTTGTTTGATCGATAGCCTTGGAGAACACATGTTGGTTGGGATTGAAGACACTTGCTTGAAGAACTTGCTTGTATTATTGCTTTTAAATGAACGAGGTGGTAAGTGTTTGTTTCAAAACAGTGATAGTGTGATAGAAATAATATAATTAGCTTCATTAAACAATCTAGTGAAAATTCACATGATATGTTATTGTAGCTCGGGTTGCTCCCTTGTGAGGAGATCCTACGGTTTAAAAATGTTTACACGTTTGTTTCCTCGTCTCTCTTGGCCTCTTAGTTATAGGCTAGGCCAACCGGGTTCGATTCCCAATAGCTGCTCCCAATTTCAGTGTTGAACAAAGTGAAAAATTCTGATGCCAAGTGAGAAATTTCTTGAAGTCTCGAAAACCAGATGAACTAGCGATTCTCAACCTTTTGGTCGCGACCCGCTGATAGGTCTAGAGGCTATGTTTGATGGAACGCGAAATCCTCGTATTGTATGAAGCAAGGAGCTAAAGGGGTGTAACATAAGCAGACATGGGCACACGATATCTACCATCGCGAAACAAAAAAATGTATCTTGACAAATACTCCATACTTCGGGAGGGGGGGGAGTAGGCCTATATTATTCGAAATATTTGACACTTTTAAGCGGTGTTGCGTATCAAAATAGTATTACGTTTTGCAGCATTTACCAATTAAAATTTTGGGAGATCACATGATAAGTTTTATTTTCTAGATCTAAACATTTTGCACGCATTGTTGAAAGTACTCTTTTATAGTTTTAGAAAGTAGATGTTCCCTCACTACTTGCTTACGGAACTGACAAGTTCATCGCCGTAGTAACAAACGTTTGCCATCGGGATCTATCCTAGTCAAGATCAAGCCAGTTTTCGTCACAAATAACTACTTCTCGAAGATCCCTTCTAATGTTGTCCTCCCAACGTCGTCTCCGTCTTTCCAACGGTCTATTTCCCTCCGTCTTTCCAATCAAGATGGAATTTCTTCGTTTTTCTACCATCCGAGATACGACCTGCCCAACTTGTTAATCGTCGTGATTTCATTATTCTTACAACATCGGGTGAATCGTACAGTCCTTGAAATTCTTCATTATGCAGTCTCCTTCATTCTCCAGTAATCTCGTCCCGTTTCGGACCGTATATCATTCTCAAAACTTATTTTCAAACACTCGTAATTTATGTTCATCTGCTAGGGCCGTACTCCAACTTTCGAAACCGTAAAGTATTACCGGCAAAATAACTGTTCTGTATGTTTTCAATTTCAACTTTCTTAATTTTAATCGCGATGTTAGGTGTTTCATGACTGAATAGAAACATGCGTTTCCCGATACTAACCGACTTTTTATTTCTTCCATTCCCTCGTTTTTGATGTTATGTATGCTCGCAAGTATTTAAATTTGTTTACTTTCTGTTCTCATTCTTAATTGTTATGGGGCCATGGTAGCTCAGTTGGTAGAGCCTCTGGTGCTAGGGGTCGTCGGATCGATCCCTGCACATGCCATGTGGGCTTTGACTGGACAAACACCGTGTGCGTGGGTTTTCTCGGGGTTCTCCCGTTTCCTTCCACTTTCTTCATTCCACTAATTCATCTCATCATCATCCATACGGCCTGGGTCATAGTTGCCTAAAGGACTTAAAATATATTCAAAATTCTTAATTGTTATGCACCTGTTTCCGTTATTCCCTGTGTTTCGGCTTGTTGTCATGTATTTTGTTTTCTCTATGTTTACCTGTAGACCTATCTCATCGCAAGTTTGTACTAAGACATTGGTGATAGTTTGTAGTGCCTCTATATTTTCCCCTATTAAATCTACATCATCCGAGTACATGAACAGTTAATTCAAGCCATTCAACGCTAGTCCCTTTTTGTGCTTCTTAATTTTTAAAATCGCATATTCTAAAGCAAAGTTAAATAACAGTGGTGACAAGGCATCATCTTGTTTCAATCCGTTGCGAATCTTGAAACATCTGACACATTATTACCTCCCCGTACTCTGCTTATAGGGTCGCTGAGACACATTTTCACAAGTTGAGCAAGTTTCTTCGGAATCCCAAATTGTACTGTATAGCTTTTCCCTTCTAATAGAATCATAAGCCTTCTTAAAATTAATGAATAACTGGTGAACATTGTATTTCCATTTCTTCTCCAAGATTTGTCTCAAGATGAAAATCTGGTCCAACGTTGATCTATTTCTTCTAAATTCATATTGGTGATCTCCAATTATTTCATCTACGTATACACTTAGGCGAGTTAGCAGTATATTACTCAAACCTTTGTAACATGTTGGAAGTAACGAGATTCTGCGATAATTATTACAGTCCGATTTATCGCATTTTTTATATAAACCGGAACTATTATTGAGGTTTTTCCATTCGTTTGGAAGCTCCTCCTTTCTCCATATAGCGTTTATCAATTTATGCAGTACCTTGATTAGTTTTGTTCCTTTGTTAGTACCGTTCCTTCCGCTTTAATTAATTCGGCTGGAATATTCTATTCCCGGTAATTTGATTTATTTTA
>JAGDQP010073003.1:0-10438 GCA_022664845.1 Lepisma saccharinum | reverse complement strand
ATAAGGTTAGTCATATTTCTATTAGTTGGAAATTAAATTTAGTTGGTTATTTAAATTTTTATTATAACTTACCTTTGATGATGTTATATTGTCAATTGAATGCTGTAGGTTATATTTATTATCTTCTAACAGAGCGTGGTAATCGATTACTATTGTAAAGAAACTGGCAGGATCTTGTGAAAATTTACGTAGCAGAATGAATGCATTAAAATACTTATTTATTAGAAATACAATAAAAAAAGAATGATTGGTTTTGATTTATTGTGTGCTCTTAGTGGGATATAACTTGAAAGAGAAACTGTAATCGTGAAAAGAGAATTAAGGACATTATTGAGGTAAATTTGAAACGAAACGATGGACTGCTTGAAACGTTGGAAGGAGAAAGAACTATTCGGGTTCACAATTCATCCTTTCTCCTACCAATTCTGGTCGGAGACATAGATGCCTGAAGGTCGTAATTCAATCCAATTCAATTGAACATAGGTGGATCAAATGTGATGATGATGACTAGCTGAGTTTTCTACTTTGATCTGCTGTCAAACACAATGGTGTGAAAATAGTACTATGATGCACATTTATAAATTATACTGGTATGATGCACATCGATTCACTCTTTTCACAGTTACTAATAAGATTGTTCATGAAGCAATTCCATCCATATTGCTTGTAAAATCCTACAAGTTGCATAAAATTAAAGGGGTATAGATTTATATAGTGAGTTGTTTCTTGAGAGTACCAACACTTTTAAAGTTCACTGAAATCCTCAAGCACGTTATTAAGGCCACTTCCATCACTTTTCCTTGGGTACCAACACAGACCTTCAAGATTGAAAGAACCACTATGAATTCGTTGAAACTTTACCTGAGTGTTAATACTCTTACTAGGTGTAATACATTTGATCCTTTCCATAGCATGGAACGCCTTTAAATTATGCAGTGGACGGATACTTACATCTGTGTTGTCAAACACATGCTGATGAAACCCTTCACTATTAATATTTGATAGTACTGCATTGATGAGAGAGGTCTTGCAAACATAAGTTTCATGATATGTTGCACAGACTCCAATGGACGGTAATAGATTGAATAGATATTTTGATCCATATAATCAGTGAAGGATTAATACTATACTTGTTTGCGTCGTTGACAGAAATAATCTTAGTCTTACAGCTGCTATTATAACATGGTTTATCAGAATGCACTTCGTGTAAACTTTCTGTGATCCAGAAGCATTCTTCTCTGTCGTTACACTCTCCATAAAGACCTACAATGAGGTTTTGCCCGTCAGACTTGCTATCAATTAAATCTGGGTATATATTTCAGTCATAAGCCATCCTTTGTTTGTCTTCTTGTATGGTGTCGGCTATATCTAATACTATCCTTAACCGTCCAGTAGGAGGGTAAGTTTCCATGTCATTATATCACTGATACATGATTGTATGAGCCTTGTCCAATAAGCAGAGTACATTTTTCATTCCAGAATCATTTGAAACAATTATCCGATCCTTAAAATGTTCTTAAAAATGTTTGTCTGTATATGACAGCCATTCTCTAGACAAGATGCTAGTGTAGTAGTATATTTAAATTCACTCAAAGTGTACTGGAATTCGTCACTGTTTTATATGTACTCACATAATACACGAAATGAATTTCTCTGATTCTATTTAGTAAAGCCACGAGTTCTCCAATCGGATTAATTCTTAAGAAATCTCTGGAGCCGTTTCCATGGCCCTGTACTTCTGGTACCCCAAGATTACTCACAATAAGAAGCCTAGCCCTTACCATTTCTCCCCGCTTATCATTTCGTAAGTCACTTAAAATTTTCTCTCATTTCTAAAGTAGCAACCATGTGAAAACACTTCTTTTGTTTTAATAGTAAATTCTTTTCCACAAATGAAACCTTTTTTTTTAAAAAATCAACTTTTTTTTTAATTTATTGCATTAATTCCGCTACGCAAATTTTCACAAGATGTTGAGAAAGTTTTTTTTAATGATAACGGATTACTACGCTCTGACAAAAATAGTAAGTATAACTTACAACATTCAATTAAAAATACCACATCTTCGAAGGTAAGTTTTACTAAAAGCTGAAATTACCAAATAAAATGTAGTTTCCAAATCATAGAAATATGACTAACCTTATCGTAATAAATTCTATGAGGTACCATTTTCTCTTGCAAAGTACAGAAATAACTTAAAATTGATGTACCTACATTCTTTCTTTTTGTTTCCACCCACATAACAATTTTAACGTGACATAACCTTGTTGCAAGCTGGCCTGCTATCTAGGTTCGTAATATATCACATGAAAAGACCGTCAAGAAGCACTACCAATTCATCACCTATTTTACTTGCTGCTACACAGCAAAACATATGGTCATAATCGTCGACAGTTCATAACTGCCTAATGTGGATAGGGCACACATAGAAAGAAAAGCATTGTTCATTGCTACCTCAATAGCTAACACAGTAATTGTTCAACCATATTGATATATACATCATTTTAAATATTATGAAACAGGCAACAAGTTTTATTTCCAAGAGGTTTTTGATGTTGTGAATTTAAAACAAGCTGGATCTAAATTACGGCAAAACTACTAGCAATAGCGTAACACGCATGATATTTTGTAGCCTGTCTTCTAGGAATTATAAGAAAAAAGAATCATGTCGCTATGTCTATTGGTTACGGAGATATAATACAATTACTGAAAATCTGTATTTCGGTGGGGGATTGGGAGGAAGCACATAGGGAGGGGCGGGGACTATTGGTAAAATGCACCTCTAGTAATGATTTAACAATTGACCAAAATTCAGTTTTGTCCTAACTATTTCCGACATCATTTCCTGGGCTATTATTAACGCTTACCATCCACAGTTACACAAGGTTAAATTATGTTGATACCAAACTGATCTTCCTTTTTAAAATGTAATTTTAAAAAAGAGTCTCCGTCTGCTTTAGTTTTAGTGGCACAAATGAACTGTATTTACAACGTATACCTTTTAAAAGTATATCTTCAGTAAGGCACGATTAAATATTTGAAAGAAGTGATCTTACCTATGTTATGAATCAAAACCTATGTTAAAATTTAGTATCAAATTTAAAATAAAAATTGCGCTATCTATGAACATATATCCTAACCTTGTTTACAATTCAGAGAGCAATAATTGAAAGCGAATTTCTGTTGCATTCCATGATAGCTGTTTTCTAAGCTGATGGCTCAAGTATCTCCTTGGTGTCATTTAAATCGTGTCATTATTCTCAAAAACGTTGTGTAGGTGGTCAATGTTTTACTTTCTAGTTTCCGATACGGCTGTGTGCTCACAGAGATAAGCGTTTCACACATGCCAGGAGATTTTGTAGATTGGTACATCGATAAATCCAGAAGGAGAACCGCAATGATTTAGGTGTAGTTGAAATAGTCTCACCAGTTCAAATTACCTTACATAAATCCTGAGGAGTGTGACTCTTTAGTTTTCGATACTGCTGTATAAATACGCACACAGACATGTGTTTATAGAGGCAGCTCTGTATGTACGGACATGGAAACAAGAATGATGATAATTATTATTACAGTATATTAAAGGAGAAAACTTGAATAGTTACTTTCTTGTGTTTGGTACGTATCCATTCTTTCTTTGAAAATAACAAAAGTAAAATTTCCATATCCATGAGCGCTAGGAGCGTTAATTAATCTGTTTCAATTTGTAACAACAAAAATAAAATACTTAATAGGTGATATGTGTTACATTTGCTTAAACATATCTGAGAAGATTTTATCGGTATTAAACTATAAATAAAAATTATGAATTTGATGTGGATGAATACGTATGGAATATTAAGTCTCCTACACTTTGAATTCAATTTATGTCAGTTGATTTCTTTCGAATCTACCTTCCATATGTCATCTTCTAAGGAGTCAACAGTTGCGTTTCCCTTGTTATCACATACACATACATCAACAATGTTCATTCAAAAAGAAAATCAAACTATCACCTCTTTGATGTTTTCACCAAGGACGCCATTTTGTCTCAGCTCTAGTGCTTAAACAACATATTAACTGCAATAACGAGGAGACTATATATAAATCGATTCGACTACTTTGAACTTATCTTTAACTTATCTCAGGGGTTTTCATACATTTAGAGTGTAGTTCTCCTGAAAAGAAATACATAATTTCTCCGTACCACCAAGTAATATTACGAAATTTTGAAACCGAATATTTGAAACTACATCGAGGCTGAAACATTGATACCGCGTATCTGCAGTATTTATGAAATTCAATTATTATTACTTAATTACTGACAAAATACGAGGGAATTTCCTATTCACACTTCATAACAAATTAGCCAATGAGAAGCTGTAACAATTAACATGTAATGACACCTTGTAATTCCTGTTCAAATTAATTTGGTATTGAAACCTCGTATGTGTTAAGTAACTAAAAATGTCTCATTGAATACTTATTTCCAAGTAAAAAATATTTTGTTGAATACAATTCAGTAGAGGGGTCCAGAACGTGTACCACATTTTGAAAATCTCTGACTTATCTCAACTATTAAATAAAACAGACCAGCCTGAGAAGTATCTGAGTATTCCACAAACTCTCAATCCTAACATAAGGTCATCTGAATATGCTTCACCCATCTGAAAGACGTGGGCAGTATAAGGAAGACGATTTGAATAATAATTACTGATAAAACATCATAAAACAAGGAACAATAAACGTGTAACTCTTTAATGTTTATGCTAGAGACGATACGTTTCCCAAAATATAGCTTACCATATTAAAAAGGTAATCGGCCAGGCCTGCCAAGTTTTAATTTCAGAAAAGGCTTATATTAATGTCTACAGAAGCTGACAGAGAATGAAAAAAGCTGTCATTGGACTTATTGCTATTTAAATTATTCCTCCAAAGAACAGGGATATTTACTTTGATTGTACTCGTCAGTGACGTACTTGCTTTATGGATTTTGCATCAAATTCCTGTTCATAATATTTCTCCTGACGATTAATCTTACAACATAGAAGCGAGTGTTCTGTCCAGATTCATGGAGAAACAAAGTTCCCTGTTTTATTTCGTCGGATAATATTGAATACTCTCCCTCTGTTTCATTGCTGCGAGAGAGTAAAATTAAAACAAGCTGCATAACATTGTGCAGTTTTTTTTATATTTTCTTACACCATTGCAATCAATTTTATTGTAAAGATCACTCAAAATTACCGCTCAATCTTCAAACGTTTCTGCAACTTACGTTTGTTTGCATTTGAATTGCATAAATTTAACATTAAAAATAATATAATCAGTGGTGAACTACAATACATTTTCGAAGCTACTAGAAAAAAATATTTACCAATTTTAACTAAATGTTTCTACAAGTAGCGTCGTTTGCTACTCAAAACGGGAACTGGGCATAAAAAACTTTGGTGAGGAAGATAAGAGTGAACTAATCGAAAATGATTGACAAGAAAAGCTGACATAAGTATACGGCGTGCTGGCACGCTGACAGACATCAACAAATTGTAATGTCAACCTGAAAGCTGACACTTGGCAGGGCTGTAATCCCTATTCCTGTACTTGAGTTTATTAAACTGTTTCTATTGTTTTAGTGTCGTGGTTACACTAAGATAGAATTACTGTATTTTGTTTTCTGATAAAATTTAAATTATTCTCTCCGAACATTATTTACAATGTACAACAACAACAAACAGGAACATTGGCTTAGAAAACAAAAGAGTAATTTATTTTTTACATCTTGCTAAAATGGCCTTTTGGGGAATCTATTCCTTTCCTTTCAGCTTATTTCTGTACTGACCAAAGAAATATGAACAGGATAACCTTAGTTACTAAGCATTCGTATGTCTCATATATCCCTGTTATGCAGAAATCAGACAGAAGCGGACGCATTAGTTTTACTTAATTGTAAATCACATGCATTTTCAATATTTGGGATTAAAAATTCGCTGGCTTTTTTCAAAAGTGTAAGTTTTACTTAATACAGTAGATGCGTTTTAACACCATTCCCATTGTGCAATAATATATTACTTTATGTTAAATTAAGTAAATAACGTAATGGTTAATGGTATTCTTATTTGTACTAAATCAAACACAATTATTTCCATATAGAACGTAAAAATGTGCACCATCTATGTTCCGTTACCTGTATTTAAAGCATGGGATATTATGATTTTTTGTTAATGCGTAGTAAGTCCAGCCAAGATAGGATTGAAATAAGAAACAAATAAGAAACAACCTGCAAGTTCGTATGGGAGTGAAGTTATGTGTCAGACTCAGAAACAACATGTTAATGTCCTAAAATATTCGGCCATTGCTTGTTATGAAACAGAAAAGAATGGCGCCGAGTTATGGCTAGTTATGCCAATGATATACTGAAAATATGTATGCGTATGTATTTGTCCCACAAAGGCTTCTAAATTGTCCAATACATTCTTACTAAACTTGTAACGAATATGACTTGACAGCCTAGAATGACATTCAAGCCCCCGTAAGCCCCCCCCCCCCGTTTATAACTCTTTGTGTGCCAGCCGCATAACAAACCTATTAAGGGGCTCTAGTGCTCAAAACTGCATCGAACATTATCCCATTTAATATGCACTGACATAAATGTTTTTTTTTTTTTACAATTTTCTCCCTTGTTTTCAACGTTAAAAAATTCAAATTTTATCTACATCTAGAGTAGATACATATCTATGAATGATATGTCTACTCTTTCAATATATTTAATAGGTCAGTTCAGGTCTTTGACTCAAAAGAGTTGCAACAGTTAGATTTTCACAAATTGGGTTGTCCTTTTCCTTCCGCGGTCCGTCTCTTCGAGCAACAGTGCTCTGTTTGCCTCCCTCCCTTCCTCGCGAAGAACCCTCGCTCAAGTTTAATAGATCAGCTGACTGATAAGCCAGACTTCAAAACAAGGCTTTTATTCTTTCAACTACAGAAATATTGAATGTTGAAGTAGCAAACAGTTTGACAATTTCGGTAGAGAATCAGCATGAAATATGACAGGAAGGTGCGATGATTGAAACAATTACCAAGTTTATTGTGAACACAATTAGATAATCAATTTGCATACCCATTGTCCAGTGATGATTTCAGAGCATTTCTCCCGGAAAATTTCAATACAAATTAAGTGATAAAAGTATCAAAAACAAATATATTATTTGCTTTTGGGTACAGATAGGAATGAATGAATGAATAGTTTAGGGTCCCACGTTTGTGTCTCCTTGGGATGAAAGGACACAAATGAGAATTATGAAAAAACTGGTGGAATGAAAAATTGAGAGGAAGAAGAAGAACCCCGAGAAAACCCAAGGGGCATGGTGTTGTCCACCATAAGCGTACGTGGTTGGATCGGCGCACGGGCGAGCCAAGGACTTTTACACCCCTTTCACAGGAAGACAACCGTGGTGGGACCATAGTGTCGCCACCACGTCAACTCGTAGTTTCAAATGGTGCCTTTCACACATGGTGGCCGTCCCACCTTTTGTGGCGCGGCAAGATTTTTGGTGGCGGCATCCCGCTATTCTCCAAACCACTAAGTTAGCAGCGCTACCACGTCGTTCCATTGTCTCAAATGAATGGTTTCACATGAGATCGATTTTTCGAGTAACCAGAACCAGAGGCACAATTATTTGACAATTTTTCATTTTAAACATGAATTTCAAAGCAGAAAATGAGTACTTCGACACAGAGAACTTCATGACCGAAGTTCAGCCAAGGACTGCAATATGTGAAATTACTGCTGAAGAACATTCAAACAGAGAATTGAAGCAGAGCTGCTGGGAGGAATTGTAAACATTTTTGTAAATAAAGAAGATGTCTCGACTGCAGAGAAAAACGAATTTGGCAAGCTTTATATTTGTAGATACAATAAACATTAAATCTATATAATTTATTTATGTCCTTTTGGCATCTCAGGGTCGGATCGGGATAGGAAAGGGCAGAAAATGTTGTGAGGTAGTCGTCCAGGGCCTTGCTGGTAGATACCATCCCGACATTTGTCTTAGTCTACTGAAATTATCCTGGAAAACATTTGTTGAAGTTAAATTTATTTACAGCCTTCAGACATCTAATTCTTAGACCGGGATAAATGATATGACAGAGCGGGAGGTATCAGCCAGAGCCTAAGTTGAAGGTACAAATGCAGGATTTCCCTGGTGTGACAAAAGAAAAATCTGGAAAACTGCAGTCTACTTGGTCGGCCGCTGAAAATGAAAGAAATACCTCCCGAGTGCTAACTGAGCTACGGCCGCTAGGTGGAAAAACTTGTTTCACGGTAGGCGCCCTCGCAACAAGGTATTGTAATTGGAAAATTATCTTTAGCTTTGATCCTCATCTATGAATGTATCTTTCTATCATCAATTTTCCTTCGTGATATTGAAAAAAATATCAATCTGGAAGAACATGATATCTTACCTAATAAACGGAAGTTTTGAGTAGCCGTCACAGTCTAAACGGCTGGAACTAGAAAAACGAAATTTGGTCCTCGAGGAGTATGCGGACCGATCTGCAACATGGGGACGCAGTCCCTATTCTTTCCTCCGATGTGTCGTTCAGCGTCCAGTACTATGGCACTTTGACTACGTAGTTTCAGCCTACTGCGAGTTAACCCATTCACTTTCAATCGAAACGAGCGTCGTTTTCTCGGTGACGCGCTATAGGTGGCTAACAGAAGTTATATGAATATCTAACTTAATATATTCATTTTGAAAACTTGAACAGATTAGAACAGTTTTCTGTCTCTGTCTTACTATAGATTTACCTGCCTAATAGTCCGTCCCCCTATTTATTTTGTATCGAGTATGCTGACTCTCATGTTCGTATCCACACCAGTCAGTTCGTCCTTTAAATATTGTAGCAACTTATCAAAAGTTTTAATGCTCATCAGCGTGAAATTAAAAATAATTTCCGAATCGCAGATTATTGTCCTGAAATTATCCTGAAAATTTAGGACAAAAGAGTAGAAACTACTGGGCATAAGCTTTCAAACAACAAAAACAAGAACAACAACAAAAGAAATACTAAATTCCCATTACCGAATTGAACCATCACATTTTCGAAAACCGTGATATTCCGCAAATATCATTACAGAGGAGAGAGTTCGGGAGGAGCTTCAAGCTAAAAATATCAAATGGAAAGTGGGTATTTTTTTCTTTGCAATAGCAATTAAATTATTTTGTTTTAGATAAGTTACAATATTTGTTTCAGTTTGACAATTACAGTGATGAATTACAACTGTTCATTTGAAATCTGCAAGTTGACCACATGTATTTTCGGCATGCCACTATTTTCGAAAATATGATAAATCAATTCGACATAATAAATTAAGTAGTTCTTCAAATTTATGTGCTTATTCGATAGTTTCCAAATTATCACAATGGACGAAGATAATGAAGAAAGCCTATGTTCAGAAAGTTGGAAAACGGATTGGACGAGTAGAAAGCGGACCCGTTCAGTTCGGCGCTACCATTTCGACTCCGTCGCTCTGGCGCTGCAGTGTTTCGGCGCCGTAACGTTTCGGTGCTAGACCTTTACCAAAGAATAACACCATAGAAACTATTGTATTAAAAGAAGTAAGTAAGATCTTCGTCCATAAGATGCGACAGAAGAACAGATCCAGGGGCTGTGTTTATGGAATATATATAATGAGACATTTATATTTTAGAAAGCACTTGAAAAAAAAAAAAACAATGGTTTTAATTGTAAAGTGTTTCTTTCTGGCGGAAAATGGATTTATTTATTTATTTACAACATAAACAAGCTGACCTTTACCAGGGACGTACCTAGTGGAGCAGACGGGGCATATGCCTCGGACGCAGGATAGGGACCGCTAAACTGAGCAAGTAATTTTTACTGCAGATATTCAGCTCAGAAACCAGAATCAATATAAAAGTAGCTAAATGCATAATATGTGAAGAGTGTTGTGTGAAGTCAGTGCGTTATTGTAGGACTCACAGAAATACGTTGAAACACTACTAACACAGTTACTCGAAACTAGATGTTTACGTAGGAGTTCATCAAATCTTTGTCTCTGAGAGCAAGGTTTACTTCCAGTTTCATATAAGGAGCTACCATTGGTACTTTCGAAGCCAGCTGAGATTTCCACAACAATAAAACCCTTCTAGAGGAAGAAAGGTATTTTAGGATATATGCATTTTTCTTTCCTTCTACTACACTGGATACTCCTTACGTTAGAGTTTAATCAAAGATGTAGATAGCTGGTCCACCACACACATTAGTAACTTCAGATTAGGTATAGTTTCTGGTGGTTTTAATGTTTATACTTAAGCACAGGGGCTGCTTAAGGAACACCTCTAATTGTGGCCACCCGTTGTACTCACTGTTCAAAGATCTTAACTTACGCACACTTACTAAGCGTTCCACCGAACAACGCTGTATGACACATTTCAGTGATTTCGAGAA